>APFE030653461.1:0-13659 GCA_000404065.3 Pinus taeda
AGCCACATATGGGACCAATCGGTGGAGATATACCCATGGAGATTTTCTGACCAATCCCTGCTTAAAATCAACCCATAGAATTCAGGTATATCGGTGACTAGGATATCAATCCTTTGGACTATTCGTGGATCCGCCAATAACCTGATTGTAACAGAGTTTATTTCCCCTAAAACTTGAACTTTAGTTCTATCTAACTACACAATGTGAATAGAATATTTCTGGGGTTCTATATTCAGTTTAGAACAAACTGAAGCAGGCATTATATTAGATGAAGCCCTAGAATCAATTAAGCAGTTATGTAGATTTTGATTGTAAATTTCATATGTTAACAGGAAAGGGGGAGTATGGTAATTTGATCTATCTCCAATCAGAATTGTATCAGTTTCCTCAACTCTACCAGAATGTGGTTGTCCTGAGTCACTTGCAGCTTTAGTACTGGGGAGAGGTGAAGAAGGAACTGCATTAAGTTCTTTGAGAAGTAATTTTTGTTGAAGTTTTAATTTACTAAGCTCAAACATGGTGATGCTTGCCTTAGTTTACTTCATGTCATCAACAATATTATAGTCCATCGAATCAGATACTACCAATGTCTTAGATGAAGAAGGTATATTGGAAGATGATGGCTGATTCTGAGATACTGTCGCGGCTGGCTTCCTTGTGGGTACCTTTTCTTTTGTAGTATTAGTACCAGCACTCCTTTTCTTTGAATTGGCTTGAACATGTTCGGGAGTAGCTTTACTCCTTGTAGTGACGGGAAAGGATTCTTTCTCAGTATCAGTATCGGAATTAGGGAGTATAAAGTCCCACATCCTGTGGCATTCAACAACTTCCTCTTCTTCTTCTTCGGATGGTGTAATTATTTCTTCTTATTCTTCTTCCTCAGGATCCGGATCTGTGTAAGATATGACATTTGGAGGCTTGGACTCAGGTTTTTTGAAATTCATATATGGTTTTTTTGTTGAGGAGTCTGATACTTGTTTATTAATCTTAACCATTTCGTTTGACATGGTTTTAAGGACTTTTTGAAGGCCATCCATGTCATATGCATCCTTAGTGATCTTTTTCTTCGAATCATCCTTAAAGGACACTTTTTTGGATTTTCGTTCTTCCAGGGCAGTTTTCTTTTCCAAGGCGATTACACTTTTTTCAACACCGAGGGTTTCCTTCATGTTTTCGGCCAATGTAGGCTGTTTAGCCCTATCCACCAAAATGGCTATGTTTGAGGGTAAGGCGGTGATATACCACTCGCTTCTAACTTGTTCGCTTGGCTTATCATTGGTGGGGATTTTTCTCAAGAGTTTGTTAAATCGGGAGTTAAACTCCTTAATTGGTTCTCTTGACTCGATCCTTAAATTGGAAAGGTCATGGATGAGTGTATCCAAGGATCTATCATCACAGTATTTGGTAAGGAACTATTCCTGGAAGATATTCCAACTGGTGATGGATCCGGAGGGCAAGGAAAAATACCAAGACCCCACTGATCCTTGTAGTGTATAGGGAAACAATCTAACTACCACATCTTCTTTAGTCACTCCCTTCAAATTGAATGACAACATAAAATTATTTATGTGTTCTTCTGCTGATGTTCCAACATCTGGATTGAACTTTGGTAGCCATTTTTCGGGATAATCGGGTAACGGATGTAAAGGCGCAAGCATGGTGACTGCACCAGGACTTATCCATGGTCTTTGAGCCATTTTAGGAGTACCAGCGATTGCCTGTGGTGTTCCAGGTGCTTGAGGGGGAGGTGGAAGTGAAGAATGAAAAGATTGTGATGTTTGAGATGAAGTCCCTTAGTGAACAACAATATGTAGTGGTGAAGTGGGTGTTTGACTCCGCACACGTCATGATGAAATGGAAGATGATGGAGAAAAGGTTTCACTACCAGAACCTTTAGCGGTCTTTTTAATCCTTTTCCTTTCGGGCAAAGGAAACTCAGGTGGTTCAATACCTAGTTTTTCGCTTTGAAGTCTGGTAAGGTGAGGAGGTAAGTGGAACTGCAAAATCTGACTGCCTTGTGATACTTCAGATCTAGGAGGTGAAATCGAGAAGCCTTGAAGTTTCTGGATGCTAGATTGAACTTCAGGGGACTTCGCACTTAAGTGTTATGAAGTATGATGTAGTTGAGCAGTAGTGGTTGATTCTTCCTTGTCTCGTCTGGATAATGATGATTCAGGATGCGAACGAGAGGTTTGAGGAGAGGTGGAGGGTGAGTTACTATTTGAATGGTTTGTAGGTGTTAGCTTACTCGCCATTCATAGCGGATGGCCCTCCTTCTAGCACCAGAAATGTTGATGCCTCGAAAATCGCTGCAACAACATTGGGGGATAACCACCCAGTCCGGACCTTAGTATAGCTCCTTTTCCATTTGGGATGGTGGCTCCGACTGGATATAATGGGACCAGTTTCCTGATAATGAATAAAAGGGGTGGATGAGTGATGAGTTGTCTGTTCTAATGATAGGCGGATAGCTTATTCTATCAACAAAAATATGAAAACTGATACTAATCCCGGGAACAACTATTCATTTGAAATACAACGTTTAATAATCCTTGTCTATTGACAGGCATGTAGATGACTCTGTAAAATAAAAATAGATATTCATTCAAATATTACATCATATAAATAGTTAAACAAAGTTATTAACACAAGATTATTGCATTTACCATTTATATCATCGATACATATATAATTGAAAGAAAGGCATGCTATAAACAACCAATAGTGGGATGCATAAAGGATGTTGTTAAAACACATATATATAAGCGATAATAGCAAGAGCGATCAAATGACAATTCATATAACAAGAATGAGTCCAGACATAGATAATAGTACCATATGAGCTGCTTAATCAATCCCAATATCAATCGCTATTTGAAATTCTTCCTTCAACGCAGAAATGCTTTCAAACAAAGACAGTAGTGAACATTTGTATAAAAAATTTCCTTAACAAAATCAGAATGATTGGTCCAGTTTCATAAAAGAATATCCCTAAAGCACAATAGTGCAACTTCAGGGTTTAAGTCATATACAAAACTTTACGACCCTTTCTAAATGCATGAAAGGGTCTATAAATACTACTACGCTAAAAAACTCTATGAAACAAAATCCTACTAAATTGGCATCAATTAATACTATCTATCTTCTTGGGGGCGATCTGGCAGTCAGCGATGTGAATCATGACTCACGTTGTTTGCCTTTAAACCTGAGCCGGCTTATTGCAACCATTGGCTCCACTTCGGGTGGTTTGTTGAGGCGCAAGCTGAGTTGGGCAGCGAAGGTGGCATCCTGAATATCGGGTATGATATACCCGATAGCATCTGTGAGGGATTTGAGGGCAGCTCTCTCGTTGTGCGACTTCACTAAAAAGAACCAATAAGAATCCCATGTCAAAATATTGATTCCCACAATTAACCTTCCATTTTTCTCCAGCTCTGGGTAGCATGAATGCTCCAACATCTTTGTTGCTGTTAATTGGCCTGGAGTACATTGATAAATCATGTTAGACAAGTAAAGAGTATTATTTACCAATTCTACCAAATTACTAGTGGTTTTCTTGCATCTTAAAATTGCTCTTTCTGCCTTCATTAACTGATATTGCCATTCTGTGAATAATATTTCTTTGTGTGATTCTAGAATCCTTGGTAAGTTAGCTGCCTGTCCCTGATCGGAATCTTTCCATTCCAGAAAATTTGTCAATGTTTCTTCGGCTTGATCTAAATCTGTCCTTGCCTTTTCTACTTTTTCACTTATGGATGCCACTAAGTCACACAACGGTTCTGCCTGGGTGATTTGCTGACACAAGAGCTTCACTTGATTTATCAATGCTTTGTTTAATTGAAATGCCTCTGCTTTAAACTCATCTACCTGTGGGAGCTTTTTCGTTTCCTCAAGTTGAGCTGATAATTGAGCGATTCGCTCATCTTTGGATTTTAGCAATTTCCTCAGTTGATGTTTTTAGTTGCGCCAATGCTGCCGATAGCTCCTTTTGCTTTTGGACTGCGCTATCGTCAATCCTCTGTTTTTCTTCCTGCAATTGCTTAGTCAGCTGATTGTTTATTTGTTGCTGTACTAGCAATTGCTGTTCTGCCTGTTCTACCTTCTGCTGCGCTTTCGATAATTATGCCTGTAGCGAAAAGATGTCCTAATCTTTAGTCTTTAATAAGCTGCTCACCTCTGATGCTTTATCTATTGTCACCGCCGAATAAGCTCCAACATATTGCGATAGCTTTGTCAAGTCATCGGAGGGGTCAAATTCTTCTTTCCATACCACGTTGCCCATTACTGTTAGTTTTGGGAATAAAGAAGGTTGATCAGTCCTTCTCCTCTTCCTCTGTCGTTTCAGTATAGCTTTATGCTTAGGGCTATAAAAGACATCCAAGGGAGGAATCTCTTCTATCTGCAAAATGATTTTGCCCAATGGATCATTTGGAATTATTTCCGCTTCCTTTAATTTGGGTGGGTCGTTGGTTTCACCCGAAACCTGCTTTGATGTCGCTTCCTGTGTGTTGCCCTCTTTTGAAATCTCGTCATCATTAGAGCATTCTAGATTTCCAATGATCGAATTAAATTGCTGCCATTCCTAGAGAAATTTCGGATCAATTTGTGTATCTTCATTTACTTTTGAACTGCTCTGTTCTTGCATTTTCGCCTGGGTCTCTTCCTGTCTCTGCAAGTTCGCCTGGGTTTCTTCTTGTCTCTACTCATGCACTTCCTCCTGCTGCTTTGATCTAATAGGAGGTTCTTTATCAAGTCACTGCTCAAGCTCACTTGATTCTGTTGTTGGAGTCGTCGCTAATAGGTCTAGAGGCAGAGTTTGCAACCTCTGCTCTCTAAGTCTGTTGAATTCGACCAGTCCCTCATCGTTGTATTCAAGTATGGCGAGCGATTTAACTTGATATAGCGACTCAGTCGATGCGAACAAGTCTTCAAATCTATCTTCTTTATGCTCGAACTTGGCCAATTTGGCCTGGTCGAGTGCATTGTAGGCGACTTTGTTCGGATCGAATCGCCTGCTCGGTAGAGTTGCCAGGGTCAGTGAATTTATTTTTTTAGCTTCTTTCTCTGCATGTTTGAGATCATGCAGAGTGTAGATACCAATTCTCAAAGGAAAAGAGGGCCAGATGTGCTTCTTAGCTTTCTTCAGAGTTTGTGTAATCCCATTGGCGTTGATCTGATAGGCTATTTCCCTTGCCAGTAGTTTATCAGGGATGTATAGAGGAAGAACGTGGGGTTTGGCTTGACTGCCAAAAACTATGATATAGGTGAACTTTTCATCCCCAAACCAACTCCCTATGGAAGTTAAATCCACACCTGCTTGGTAGGAAAACTTAGGGGCAGGCTTATTGAAAATGGAATAATGAATAGGCAACATGAAACCGTTGCAGATTTGATACAAATGGTGTTTGTAGTTGTTCTTGCACAACTTTTGATGGTATATGTGGACGAGTTCGAGGTCTTGCGACGTCCACCTCCATCCGAGCACAGGAAATTCAGAATTAAAACACAAAACATCTAATACATAGGCACTGTAGTAAAATGGGGGAATGAACCTCTCACTGATGCGAGAGTTGAATCTGAAATTAAGAATTGCAGATGCTAACTTATCAGACAATATATCTGCCCAATCCATTATTTCGCCACTACATGTTGCCTCCATTAAGGGGACCATTTCTATGGTAAAATTGGTGGAATCATGTAATCCCCATAGTCTGCACATCATAATCCCAGCATAGCAATAAGGAGAGCATAGAGAATTGACCGAGTACTTACCCAAAGATTCATGCTTGTGTTTTGTTGGATTTTGTCTCCAACCTCGAATTGGTTCGGACTCAGTCTCATTTTCAGCTCGGAATTTCTCCAAGAATTTCGTGTTATACTTCTTCTCTGCCTCCGACAAATGATACATTTTCCTTAGATCCCCGGCTCGAAAAGAAACGAAAATTCTCCCATCTATGGTGCTGAAAGTTCTGTCGGTAATTGGGATTTCCTGAATTTCCCATCTTACCATATCTGTATATGGGGTTATTTTCTCCCGGGCCGCTATTCAATGAAGAAAAGAGTTGGCTAAATCACTTAGATTAGCCTCGGATTTGCTGGTGTTGTCGGCTAAAACTTGTATTGCTGTCACCCTAGGGTCTTCGGCTTCGATCAGATTATATGTTCCTTGCCAAGTAGCTCTAGTAAGTCCTAGGCATGTAGTGTCCGATATGAGACCTTTCTTTTTATTTCTTGGATCAACAACGGGTTGCCCTGTGGCTGGCGAAGCAGAAGGCATTGTGGTCTTCTTGGACTTCTTCCCCATTCTGCTCAAATCTATTTCTGCGGGGGAATTCTACACAAAGACGATGATGGGTGTAATACAAGAAATAATAACATAAATCGAATAGACTGGGATATATATATTGATAAATTCATGGTGAATGATTGACTTAAGGTGGCCTCGAATAAAATCTGTAAATAGATCACAGGCTTACTATTTCATTAAATGGTCGTTAAGGCCTGTCAATCTTATCAATGCCAGTCAATTTGATTAATGGCCAAATGATTTATTTGAATCCTGCCTTGGGCGTTTTGGCGGTTGAGTGCGGATGAGTGGATTTTTGAAAGATAATGCCTTAAATACGAATAAATTGTATTAAACCACTTTTAAGATTTTCTTTGAAAACTGCGCTTTTGCCTTTATCGCAATCGGGCGTCAGGGAAAATCATAAATCATTGTTTTGGTTCCATTTGGAATCCCCGATTTCCCATAGCGATATCGCATCACGTCGGGTGTAGCGAGTGGGGCAGTTAAGAAGGCGTGCATAGTCGATCGCCGATTGTCGATAGCGATATCGCATCGCATCGGGGCAAGAGGGAGCTTAATTTCTTTAAATCATTGTCACTGATTGCCGATAGCGATATCACATCGCATCGGAGCAAGGGGTCTTTTAATGTGTTAATTTATTTATTACCGATATCCGATAGCGATTTCGCATCAGAGTAAACCGATATATCCTCAATTTGTGTTCCTTTTGTCATTGCAATATGTGATCTTACGATCACTTTATCGCAATGACAAAAGATTAATCATTTATCCTAAGACTTTTAATTGGTTTATTGAAAAGGCTTTTTGGGTAATGTTTTATTTTATCTCTTCGGGCATTTTTTAATAGAACTAAGTTGATACCAATTAAAACGAAAATTAAAAAGGGACCCATTTCATATTATGGTTTTGGGATAATATTGATATGAAATGGGGGGTTGTTGTAGGGCACAACACTACCTTAGAATCCAATTAACTTTATATCTTCAAAAAATAAATTCAGCTCTTCAATTTATCCTCACATTGAATCCTTTTGTTGTTTACTTGAGAAAATCACTTTATTGATCATTATTCTTAAATATATAATTCAAGTGGCATGAAAACCTTCATACATGTAAACCTTGTTAAGGGATGTGGAGAGGCACGACATTTCCCATATGGAAATAATTTATGGTGCCAAACTTTTGTGTACCATGAATTTGATCCTACAATGCTCCAACAAATGTATAATTTCTCAAGGGTTTATGAAACAGTCCCACCTTATGCACTTAAGTACATCTTTTCCAGTGAATATTCATCGAAATTCTACACATATTTCTTCAATGGAATATAATTTAGTAGTAAAATAAACTTATATAGGTGCTCTAACACATTCCTAGAAACAAATTGTTTCCTTGATGCATTGCAAAGGTCTTCTTTGGCGTTTTTTCTCCTTTTGTATTGACTTCTTTCAATTGACTCTCTTCTTCTGTCTTTTTTTAGATATGTATGCAATGATCTGAATCACCCCTTGGTGTATGACAACTCCTCTTTTATAATGAAGGATTTTATGTTTTTTCTTGTTGAAAATAAAAAACACAATCCTAGCAACTCATCTAAGTATCTATGCTACTAGAAACAAGAAACAACAATGGGACAAGAAATAGAGTTTGGAGGTGTTGTATTCAAGAAAGTAGGAGAGAGAAAGAAATAAGAAAAAAATGAAAATTTGAGTTGCATCTCTTCAAATGAAGTAAAGTTTAGCCTAAAGAGTGATAACACTCAGTTTTATATAGGATTACAATTTAGTTAATATTTTTAACGAACTCTTTGTAACTAAAATCTAAAAAAGATTATAATACACAATCTTAATGGGACATTAACCACTTATGAAAATGTCTTAATAATAAAAAATTTCAAAATATAAAATAAAATATGAGAATACACCATTTGAAAAAACCAATATGAAATTATTCAATTTTTCTCACAATAACATTTTCTATTATTGTCAATGTCCTGAATGTCCAAATAATAAACAATTTGAAAATATTTTATTTTTTATTTTTTTTCACAATGCTTTGGCAAGAGAAGAAAATTCTCTAATATAAGTTTGTGATGATGTCCTTTTCGAAGAAACATTTTCTCGGCTAAGTTGTCAGATAGGGTTTGTCCAAATTTGTTTCAAACCCTCCAACCACTGGTCACATGGATGATCGTTCTGAGGGCTCTATACTCCATGCGTAATTGCAAAACTGTAGGATGAGTGTGAAGTCATAGTTTTGAATTCCAATCACTGAAACTCCTTATGATAAGTGAATCACCTCTCTCATAATTTTTTTATGGAAGCAGTGGCCACTCTTATGATGTGATACAATGGTATGAAAGATAATTATGCATATTAAGACCCAAAATCGATCCTATATTCCAAAGAATTCATTATGTTTAGCATTGAACCATACTAGCATAGAACATGCATATAAAATGACATTTTGTATGCCATCATGTTTCCACTGCATTTTTTCTTTGGAACAGAGGCTAGATGGAAGTAATGAAACCACTACAAAGGCTAGATCTTCTTCCCCAAATAACCTAAGATATTTGACATTTCTTTCTTTAGCTACCACCTTGATAGCTCATTCCAAGTCCTTAACTGCTAAGCTAGAAAGGAAGGGTCAGAGGGGAACACTTTTCCTAATGCTCGATAATGATAGCAAGTTGGGAAAGGTTATCCATTAACCAAAAGAGAACAAAGTAGAAAAAATGAGGGAGTGTATATAAGAGGTCTAGAGAATATAGAAACCAAAAGAAATAATAATTTTATAAAGGAATAACATTTTAATCTATGAAAGGCTTTAGATAGGTCCATCATGATGATCATACCTACTTTTTTGGATTCAGGAAGTTGAGCCACAATTATGCTATTTAGAATTTTTCTTCCCTCAAAATAGACTAACTTTTCTTCAAGGGTGAGGGATGGTAGAATTAGTTTTAGTTTATTGGTAATGACCATAGAGATGATCTTGTAGATAGTGTTGCATATGGTGACAAGTTGAAATCTGTTAGAATTCAATACCTTACCTTTCTTTAGAGCCAAGGCCAAGAAAGTGGCATTTAGGGTGGGTAAGACTTGAGGGTGTGTAAGACTAAGTTTTTTCTCAAATATTCTTCCACCACCTTGCACATTTTGTGTCCCAAAGAAGGAAAACATGCTTGCTTTAAATTAGAGGTAGACCCATCTAGTATAGGGCCCTTATGTTTTGCATCCTTGACACTAATTTTTCAAATTCATCCATAAACATTGGTTTCATTAAAGATTATTTATGATATATGACCAAAATAGAGTGTATATGTCAAGTAATGGATTTCTTGGCTTCCTCACAATTTGTATGTGATGCAAATAGAATCATTTGATAGTAATTGATAATTTCTCTCTCAAATCCCTTATGCTTTATGATTCTAGGTCCATTAATGCCAATAAGTGAGGATCTTTTTTTTTTTTTTACTGCAATGGTCGATCATGGATTTGTGGAGAAAATTGGTACTTTTTCTGACCGTCCTTGAGCCACTTGAGTCTAAATTTACAGTGCCAAAGGATTTACTTTTTCCTTTTCTGCTTCTCTCATTGATGTAGTAGATATGAATCTTCTTCTTACAAATGTTTCCTCTATCCATTGAATATGGTTTTCTACTATAGGTGAGTCAATCACTCCTCGCATTGTTGTTGGGATTAGAAAATATTTCTAAACTACTAATGATTCCATTTCATGATAGAATATTTGATTTTATATTAGAATTTTTACATTCCCAAACCAACTCGTGGATTGGATTCAATCCACTAGTCCTTTTCCTTATATTGAAAATATGGATCATGCAACCAAAACCTCTTAAATTACAATGTTATGTTCTTAGAGAGACATTTGATTTCTAGGTTCAAGAAAATAAGCCAATGATAGGATCCTTTGTGGGATAGGATGGAGGCTTCTAGAAATACATCCTTTTCTAACCATGTCTCATCAATGAGGAAGCATTCTAAGTAGGAGGAAATATGATGGGGCATCCCTCGGTGATTGTTCCAAATTAAAATTTGTTGATGGATTTTTGATCTACAAGTTGTAGGTGTTATATTGCTTCTTCAAATCAATCTACATCTAAATTCAATCTCTTGATTCCTACTTTAGATCCCCCTAGGGTTTTGATGAGGTTAATTTTCACTCCTACAATTCATGATAGCCCAACCATAAGTGTCTGTATATTACTACATGTCGTTAAGAAGCCTTACGTTTCTTGTGGAATATTGGGACCATAGACATTTGATATATACCTCTCCTCAATGGATTTTATCATTAATAACTTTGCAAATATTGATCTTATAATGGTTTCAAAGTTTGCAAGAGAAGCTTCATCTATATGCCAAATAATGGGTAACCTATCTAGTTGACCAATTGCATCAATAGTTATACTCAATGCTCCAACCCAACGTTTGATGGTCAAGGAAACTTCCCTTTAACTAGAACACTTTTTCTATTGAATGATAAGCATTGATGAATTCTCCTAGAAAATTTGGTTATAAAATATATTATTCTTGCCTTTTTCATTTACTTCCATCTTAATTGAGAAAATCCTCTTAAAAAATAACACTGAATTGGTATTGGAAGTTTAATACAAACTTTGAGGTATTTCCCAGCTTTCTTTAGATGTAACACAATCCCTAATGTGAAGAATAATGTTGTCCTTTATGGACATTCACTCTGATACCAACATAAACAAATATAAGAAAAGAAATGAAAATGAAGGAAATTCCAAAATAATGCCTTGGAATTTATGGTCGCGGGATTCTCTGAGTACCATATCTCACATTAGGACTACAATTTATAGTAAGCCATTGTTTACTAGCCTAAATATATGAGATATAATACATCTTTGACTTTGGTAGAGCACTTGATTGTTGATCCTTTTCCTTCTCACTCGCCAATCTTTTCCTTTTCAATGAACATGTAAAACAATGTATGTGAATTTTCTATCAAGCTCACTGCACAAAAAAAAAAAAAAAAAAAAAAAAAATGATTTTGCTCTCAATTATTGAGCAAGATCTTTGCAAGCATGATCTCTTTTCCTAGAGAGTTCCCCCAATCCTCTTTATGATATGGTAGAATATCTCTAATGGTTATTACAATGGCCCCATGGTAAAGAAAACCTCTAAGAAAATGACCAATGCTCAACAGTCCTTCAACAACGATAGATCACATTATTGAAACCTAGTATCATGCAGTTCATAAGTTAGATCAAATGACAATGGTCACCTAGTTATTGTTCATCCATAACATGATCTCCACAACTCATCCATCAAGCTTATATTAACAACATGCACAAAACGGCCTTAAGACCTAACAGGTTTAAGCAAAAAAAAAAAAAAAACATATCAGATTTGTGGCCAATACACCAAGTTGAACAACTCCATTTGCTAAAATCGCTTAGCTCTAACAAACCCAGATTGCACCCTCTTTAACAACCTAGATTATAGTTAGGCTTCTCGAGCTTGGCCCTCTAGCTTTGATACCAACATAAACAAATAGAGATAATAGAAAAATGATTGATCAAGGCTTTAATAAATCAAATTTATGCCCATACAAACTCCAACTACATGACAATGTCCAATTATATAGCAATAGGGTCAATAGATTCAATAAAATATTAACATTTTTATATATTAATATTATGTACTTATAAAGTATCACTACATTAATTATTAATAACTAGTATTAATAAATATTAAACACTTCCACAAATAGAAGTATATATTATTAATGCATTTACATTAACTATATTAATAAAGATTATTTAATATTAAAATATTAACAATGGTAATTTAAAAATTATTAATTATTAAAATGTCAAAAATAGTTTTAAATATATTCGATACATTTTCATCTTTTTATATAAAACAATCTCTAATATTCACTAATATTTAATAATATATAATAATTACATCCTAACATTAATTAATAATCCTTAATATTAAATATTAACTATTATTATAATTATTATTTTAGTTTTAAATATTATTTTAATATTTTATTTTTTTAGTCTTTTACCCTTCTTAATTTGTATTTATTAATACCTAATTTGTATTTATTAATACCTAGCATGGCTAATGATAGACCTTAGCGAGTTGAGATTGTAGGCAAAGCCTTAATTTTATGTAATAATTCCAAAAACTATTCTAAAACAATATTGGATAAACATAACAACATAGAGAATAAAGATTTCTTTCTTAATAACAATTCCCTCACATAAAAAAACCAACCAGATCTAAAAAAAATATCTTGCAACTCACGCATTCTAAAAAGTTCTTTTCTCTTTTATCTTTTACTATATACATTTTAATTCTAAATTTATTTATTACTGTATACATTTTAATTTTAAATTTATTTACTAGAAAAATAGAAAATAGAAAATGAAAAGTGAAAATTCTTTTATTAAAAAAAAAATACTTGATAAAAATTATACATCTTATAAATGGTAAATTAATATAAAATTTAAATGTAAACTAAATTTGACATGGAATTAAAATTAACATGAGGCCATTGCAGGGATGTAAAGTACCTCATTAAATTGATGTTTCACTCTATGAAAACTCATATCTACATAATTGTGTATTTAGATTCTATAAAAATTAATTATTTCATCTTTAGTAAATTATGGTGTTAAAGATCAAAAATAATGATTATATAAAAATGATTTCAATGATATATTGGATAACCAAAGAAATTAATGTAAGATTTTCTTCCTGATATATTTATTTATTGTTATAAATATTATATTTACTTTTCAACATATTATTATCTTTTTAATGAGTGATTTTAATGCTCGAATTTCAAGCAACCAAGTTATTCCTCTAAGCAAACATTTTAACGCTAATCTCCTTTGGTTAGACAAATACCTTCCTTTGGCTAGCCAGTACAAAAGGAGCTCTGAAGACCTCAGGGAGAATTTGTTTGGGTCAGAGCTAGTCAAGCTTTGTAGCACTCAGGATCTCATAATTTGTAATGGTCTAAAGAAGTGGCCCATTTCTAGCAAGATGACCTGCATCCATGGGCTTGGTAGCAGCATGCTAGACTATGTTATCTCCGATCTCCCTCTATACAACAAAATAACAAATTTTGATATCATAAACAACTGTGAGCCTGACTCTAATCATAGGCCTTTACTTATAACTCTGAATTTTGTCATGCATAGAGATCTCATAGAAGATAATCCTTATAGTCAAAAGAAGTTAATCTTTAATAGAAATAAAAACAATCTATTTCTAAATGAATTAAAAACTAATTTTCTGCGTCTATCTAGTATAGACAACATAGAAGATCTCTATCATA
>APFE030653461.1:34825-46833 GCA_000404065.3 Pinus taeda
AATAATTAGATTAAATTTAATAATATAATTATGACCTAGGTCCCAGAGTCAAATATAACTGTTATGTAGCCGTTGGAGTCTCTGCTCGGTCTATTTAACTTGCTAGGCCAGATCTGTTTCTTCAACTTGTCCTGACAATGAACCACACTGGTTGGTTCGAAACGCGTCGACAATGATCTTTTTATGTGATTTACGCCGAAGCTCTTTTTACAAATATCAAAAACATTCCACAATAGATAGACAATTACATATGACATTACAATTGGGAGAAATACAACATATAGAGGCTAAGAGAAAACAAAGGATTTAAATAAAAAAATTGCAAAGGAAGCATATAACCCAAGGTCTAGAAAAAGTAGTTAGATCGCAATGTGTCTTCTTACTTGCAATAAGCTATGAGCAAAGGACTCGAAGAAGATCCAATCACGCTCGAGCAACATCCTTTTTTTTATAGTCGATTTACGTCACCATTTTGGTTCAGATAGATATGCGAAATATATGTGTTGTTGAAATCTTTGATGAGGGACTTTGTTTTTAAGTTTCCAAGAGATGAGGGCCAGAGAATGCAAGGAAGCCCTCTCATTTTCCCATCCAATGATAGATCTGGAGTCTTGAAATATGTAAGTGTCCTTAGGCTGAGCCACATGGCTGTATGCAAAACACCCCATAGTGCAAGTAGAGGGTCATAGAATCCAAGGAAGCCCTCTAATTTTCCCATTCAATGATAGATTTGGAGTCTCATAATATAATAAATGTCCTGAGGCTGAGCTGGATAGCACAATGTAAAACACCCCATAGTGCAAGTAGCTCCACAAGTTTGTTGGAGCCAATGCCACGTGCCAATGGAATCTAAAGGAGCGCTCTATCCCTATGTGAATTCTCATGACACATCCGCAAAGACCAAAAGAAAAAGCCCCATAAAAAACCAACAAGAAAAACAAACGATATGTTGCAAGGAGGGGATGACACTTGGGGACCAAAGACAATGTGGGTGAAAAATCTAGATAGTAAGATAAGATATTACAACTGGTCTGCCAAATATGAAGCTTCACTCACTAAAAAATAAGAGCATTACTAATCTGCCATATGCCCCAAACTATAAATAAGACCATGTCCAAATGCCTTGAACAAAGGCAAGAGGATAAACAATCAGAATGATAATTTCTTTGGCTGCCAAACACCATTGGATGATTCACCAACTAGATGTTAAATCTGCTTTTTTAAATGGGGACTTAAAGAAGAAGTCTACTTAGTGAAACATAAGGGGTTTTTCAAACAGGGTGAAGAACATATAGTTTGTAGGTTGAAGAAAGCGTTGTATGGACTAAAACAGGCACCCGGGTCATGATATGACATAACTGATTCATTTTTCCTACGACATGGTTATAAAAGAAGAATGAGCCTAATCTTTATACCATGTTTGATAAAGAGAGAAGGATTGTTTTGATTTCTTTATATGTAGATGATCTAATAATTACAGGGAATGCTGATAATCACATTAAAGAAATCAAGGACCAGATATCACAAGTCTTTGAGATGAAAGACCTTGGAGAGTTACATTACTGTTTTGCAACCACGAGTCGTTCGATCCTTCACACATGTTTGAAGAGCTCAATAGAGAGCGCATTTAGCATACGATATCATATCAATTTTCGGTACAAACAATGTCTGGAGAGCGTTGTGTATTTGGTATGATTACAGTACTAAAAGGAGTGTGGGTTCTTTGTGAAAATGAATGTGGTTTAGTGTTCGGAGGAGAGCCCGCTATATGGAGTGTTGAGATTGAAATTCGAAGGTGGATGTTGTAGGGTGGATCTCTTGGAGGGTAGATCTGCTGTGTTGAAATATTCTGCACATATGTGTGGATATCGCTCATCTAGATCTGTTGTGGATGAGTTTTGAAGGATAATTTTAAACTGGCAGGAGATTGAAGACTCCTGCAAATCGTTGTTTGTATTAAGGATCTGTTTCTAATTTGCTAGTCAATTTTATGCAGGAAGGCTCTGCGATTTTTTTTAACATGTTATCGGAGCTACAGGGTTGAGCACTACCTGTAACCCTGAGTGGAGGAGTTGTCGTGAAGGTTGGGAGGTGCGGTTTTTAAATGGAATTTGGCATCGATCAGCGCGAGATCCAGTGCCATAGTCACGCTCATATAGTTGTTCCTTACAAGTTTTAATTTTTCTCATCGACATAGCTCTACTGCAGTGAACGTGCGCCATAGACGTTGCTGAAGAGGAGGTTTTTTGTTGCGTGTGAAGAGGATGCAGGCGAAGCTCCAGGTCCAGTCAGGCGATGTTATTTTTGTTGGAAGGAATAGAACTTGCCTAGCCAAATCACTTGCCATTTTCTGTGCTCTTTGAGAAGAATCGGTGGTGGAGAAGGGTGAAATCCTGGGCTGCTAAGAAATTAAAAAATCGATGGGCATTAATTTGTTGATTACAAGAGACTGAGAGCAAGGAAATCATGTTACCTGTGAGATATTGTAGATACTTCTACTGTCAAGTGTTGAAACTAATTGTTTCTGGAGAAAGATGCCAAGTTGATCATTGTGTACATTGCTTACTACATAACTTTCTTGTAGCCACGAAGAACATATAGTTTGTAGGTTGAAGAAAGCATTGTATGAACTAAAACAAGTACCCAGGTCATGGTATGACATAATTGATTCATTTTTCCTGCGACATGGTTATAAAAGAAGAATGAGCCTAATCTTTATACCGTGTTTGATAAAGAGAGAAGGATTGTTTTGATTTCTTTATATGTAGATGATCTAATAATTACAAGGAATGTTGATAATCACATTAAAGAAATCAAGGAGTAGATATCACAAGTCTTTGAGATGAAAGACCTTGGAGAGCTACATTACTGTTTTGCAGCCATGAGTTGTTCGATCCTTCACACATGTTTGAAGAGCTCGACAGAGAGTGCATTTAGCATACGATCTCAGATCAATTTCTGGTACACAGAACGTTTGGAGAGCATTGTGTATTTTGCGTGATTGCAGTATTAATAGGAGTGTGGGTTTCGTGTGAAAATGAATGTGGTTTAGCGTCCGTAGGAGAGCCTGCTATACGAACTCCTGAGATTGAAAGTCGAAGGTGGCTACTGTGGGGTGGATCTATTGGAGGCCAAATTTGTTACGTTGACAGATTCTATGCATATGTGTGCAGACTGCACATCTAGATCCGATGTGGACGAGTTTTGAAGGATGATTTTAAATTGGCGAGAGATTGAAAACTCATGCAAATCGTTGTTTGTATTAAGGATATGTTTCTAATTTGCCAGTCAATTTTATGGAGGAAGCCTATGCGATTTTTTTTTTGTTCGGTATTTAAATTAAGATTTTAATTAAAGTTTCAAAATTATTATTTTTTAAATTTAATTGTTTAATTAAAGAAAAGGGGGCTCACTATTTGATAAAGGGGGCAATCTTTTTTTAAAGAAGGAATTTGGAGTAATCCCTTAAAAAGGTGATCTAGACTCAGTTTTAATTGAAGTTTTCATTAGATCTAGCATTTGTAGCAGTTTTTAAGATCTACGGTTGTTTTTTAAGATTTTGGGGTCGAAGTTTTTTTATTATTCAAGATGAATAGTCAATTAGCAGAAGCATACCTCAATGAGAGTTACAAGCTGGATGGATCCAATTATTTTGGTTGGAAATTTAAATTGTAGACCTTACTTGAGGGACACAATACATGGGAAATTGTGAATAATGATGAGGTGAAGCCGAACGTGCTTGCAGGAGGAACAACAACGACAATCGAAGACTGGGATAAACGGGAGACTAAGGCAAGAATGCTCCTGAAATTGTCGGTCAAAGACTACATTATTCCCCATATCCGTGATTACAATACTACACTAGAAATATGGAAGCCGCTCAAGGATCTCTATGAGGTCAAGAACACTAATCAATTGATGTTCTTAAAGAGAAAGATTCTCTGCATCATGAAGGAGAATGAGACAGTTGTAGCATTTATTTCGCGGATCAAGGAGCTCAAGAACAAGCTGGGTGACGTTGGTGAAGTTGTGTTAGATACAGATTTGGTCATGATTACCATGAATGGTATGACTGACAAGTATCAGATGTTCATCACTGGCTTGAATGCCCGTGTTTGGAGAATTGGCAGGGATCCTCATGCAAGAGGAGGAAAGGCGGCTGACTCATAAACCTTAGAGTTTAGATCTGGCCTTAATGGTGAAGAGTAAGTCCTTCAGAGGAAAGCCAAATGCAGCATAAAAGAGTAGTGCAACCCCACAAAGAAAGATGCCCCGCCCTCAAGGTACGTCTTTCACCAGAAATGAATATATGACTAAATGTTTTTACTGTGGTAGAACTAGCCATATAGTGAGATATTGCATGAAGGAGAAGTCTGATGAAGGTCAGAAGAGACATAAACAACATGCAAGTAATTTTTCTAATGAGGAATAGAGTTAGAACCTCAGACTGTTCATATTTGACTCTACATTTTCAGGTAAGGATGATGAAGTATATACCTTGTTTGTGGACTCAGGTGCATCCATCCACATGACAAGGAACAGACAGTGGTTTGAAGACATCAAAGAGACCAGCAGTGGAGAAAACCTCTATCTTGGCAATGATAGAGGGTACCAAATCAAAGTCTATAGTAATATTCCTATTGTTTTTCCGATGGAATTATTAGACATATTCATAATGTAATGTATGTACTCGGGATCAAAAACATTCTGATCTCTGTCTCTACGATAACTGATCAGCATCTCAAGGTAGAATTTTATAAATCATATCGCGTTATTAAAGACTTGTTGGATAGTATGAATCCTAATGCATCAGGTATTCATGTGGGAGGATTGTACAAGCTAAATGTCAAAAGAAAACCACATCAGGCATTGACATCATCTGCCATGACTACAGTGGAGTTATGGCATCAGAGGTTCGATTATATTAACTTCAATGATTTACTGCTATTACAGAAAAGAGGTATGGTCGAAGGTCTTCCTATTTTAAAGCCCATCCATATGGATTGTGATGCATGTGCACTTAGAAAGATGCACAGAGATTAATTTCCTGTGAATGTTGATAGAAGGATGAGAGATATACTTGAGTTGGTACACAGTTTTATGCGAGCATATGGAGAGAAGGCCATTAGGTGGTGCACAGTATTTTTTACTGTTTAATGATGACTATACTAGATTTACTTGGGTGTATTTCCTCAGGAAGAAGAGCCACACTTTTGAATACTTCAAGGAGTTTAGAAGTATGGTTGAAAAGAAGACCAGTAAATGCATCGGGATTATCTACTCGGATTAAACGGGAGAGTATAAGAAATCTTGTGTCCTCAAATATTGCAAATGTCATGGGATACAACAATAGTTTATAGTACCCCATAGTCCTCAATATAATGGGGTAGCAGAGAGGAAGAACAAAACCCTTGTGGAGTGTGCTCACCGTATGTTAAAAGGTAAGAATCTTTCTAATGGGTTTTGTGCTGAAGCAATTAATACTGCAGTATATCTAAAGAATAGGAGTCCAACAAGAAGTTTAGATTTCAAAACTCCTTTTGAAGCTTTATTTGGATATGAGCCTGTAGTGAAGCATTTGAGAGTTTTTGGTTCTAAAGCCTTTGCTCATTTCCCAAAGGAAAATAGAAAGAAACTAGATTCAAAGGCCATTAAATATATCTTTTTTGGGTATTGTACAAAATTTAACGGTTACAAATTGTTTAATCCCTCTACTCATAAATTTTTTGTGAGTAGAGATATAATGTCCCATGAGCAAGTTAATGATAGAAGCCATGAGAGTGCTAATGAAGAATGACACGTGCCCTTGTTGGTGGAAGAAGGAATTCATAAATCAGGTGACAACAATGAGCAGCAGCAGCAGGAAGGGGAAGAAGATGATGTAGTTGTCAAAACAAGTCCACAAAAGGATGATCAAACAAGGTTTGAAGCTACCCACCCACTTAGGAGATCAAGAAGGAATGTTCAGTTCCCAACAAGATAAAGGGAAAATTATTTTATAACTAGTGTGATGAATGTTGTTAAACCCTCTAGTTATAAAGAAGCCAGTCAATATAGTGAACAAGGGCTGATATGGAAGAGGAATATGAGTCAATCCTCAAAAACAAAACTTGGGATTTAGTTAAACTACCTGAAGGAAAACAACCCATAGGATGCAAATGGTTGTATAAGCCAAAATTTAAAGCAGATGGGAGCATAGATAAATATAACGCTAGGTTGGTTGCAAAGGGCTATTTGTGACAAGAAGGTATAGATTATGATGAAACATTTTCCCCTGTAGTTAAGCTAAACACAATAAGAATGATAATTGCTTTAGCTACCAAACACCATTGGATGATTCACCAACTAGATGTTAAATATCTATAAAAAAAAATAGTTTTTGGATTTCTTTTAATTGGTGTAGAGAATTTTGATGAGATATAATAGCATTTGTAAATATTTGAAAAATCATTTGAAAAAAAAACTATTAATTTTGTAAATTACCATATCATTTATGAGTGTTGTGACATTGGCACTGCTATACAGAACATTACATTTTGTTGTTTGTAAGAATAAATAAATATATAAAACCATAATGCAATACTATGAAATTTTGAAATTTTATAACCGTGGTTTTGGACCAATAGTTTTTATTGTGCCAATAATATTTCTATATTATTATGCTAATGATCGTAAATTTTTATTTATTGGACAAGTTACAAATCTTTTCTTATAATTTTTCCTGTATAGTTTCCAGGGAAAATATATTGTTCACTTAGTTTTGTGAATTTCTTTTACATTATTTCTCAAATCTGAGATTTAAATTTAAATGTCAATATAAATTTACTATATTATTAATAAATCTTATATTTATGTTATTAATCTACAACAATTTATAGATATCTAATATCTATATAGGTAAATAATCTATTGGCGTTTTAACACATCGCAATCGCTCTCCAAGTCCGTTATAAAAGTGGGAGGGCCAATCATATTATTTCTAATGTTATTTCTAAGTGTTATTGGGCTTTACTCATGGTAGTTTTTTCGGAGTTCCTTCACAGTCCGATATCCAACGAGGCACCGTCACTTAAAGCGAGATGTAGCCGCCATATAACACATCCAGTGTTTGAGGGAGTTAATTCCCTTGGCTATTCATGACTCGATCGATGTGTCGATTTGGACGGTTGGGTTTGATTTTAGTAATAAAAGGAATCCGTAGCGGATCTATAATTTCTTTAAAAATCCAGGGCACTGAGAGATTTATATCTATTCGTATATACCAGCTATCAACGAGAATCATGTTGAATATAGTCAAATAACAGAGTCCATTGTTTGTGATTGAAAGCAATGTTATTGTACTGAGTTTTTAAATTCTGTACAGTGATATTCAATAACAAGAGCGTACAAGCGGCCTTGAATGTCAATTCACACACAATTATTGTTATCCATAGAATTGAGTCAATCGAGATTACAATGTATACAGTGACTTTAAGTCGATTACAGACTCTGTAATATTTTGGGTGCCGATGGATATAGGCGTAGTCAAAAAAATTGTTTACACCTATGCCCGTCAGAATATTCCGAGAATCTGCAATCTATTTAAAAATATCCCAAAGTATAGACTTATAAACAAAAATATATATAATTAATAACTGTCTCAGCGTTTTCTTATTCAAAAGAGTTTTCTTATCTCAACCCTTCAAAAATTAATGAGATGAAAAGAAAGATAGCGATCTCTCGAATAGTATCTCCATGCTTTCAATTCTAGTAATAGAATATTCATTCATGTATTTTAATTTATTTTTTCGAAAGAGAGTTTAAGTTACGTGCCATGCTTTCAATTCTAGTAATAGAATATTCATTCATGTATTTTAATTTATTTTTTTCGAAAGAGAGTTTAAGTTACGTGCCGCTCTCTACTCTATTTAAACTATACGTTGAAACAAATGAAATTGAATATGTAATATTAAGGCTTGTGGGTTTGAAATATCAAGCTCCCCACAATACTTTCTCGTAAGTTTTCTCATCAATTAAATCAGCACCATCATCTCTACATAACACCTCTCCATGAGCACTTGGAGTAGGGGATGGATTACAATCAAGCATATAAGATTTATTTAGCATATCCTGTCCATACTTTGTTTGACAAATGAAAATCTCATCCTTACTTTGATAAACTTCCATTCCTAGAAAATATCTCATGATGCCTAGATCTTTCATCTCAAATTCATTCATCATAGCAACTTTGAATTTATCATTCATCTTAGAACTACTACCCATATACAATAGATCATCAACATACAAACTTATGATTAGAATATCAATACCTTCTTGTTTGTATTAAAGGGTAGGATCACTCTTACTTCTCTAGAAGCCATTTTCTTGAAAGTATCCATCAATACTAGCATACCACGCTCTTGGCACTTGCTTGAGGCCATAAAAAGCCTTCTTCAACTTGTAGACATTATTCTCCTTTCCTTCCACTTCAAAACCTTGTGGCCACTCCACATATACTTCCTCTTATAAGTACCCATTCAAGAAGGCACTTTTCATGTCCATATGATGTATGCTCCACTTTTTCTGAGTTGCTAATAAAATCAACATTCTAATAGTCTCTTGTCTTTCTACTGGGGAAAATGTCTCTTCATAATCAATTCCATACTTCTGTGTGAATCATTTAGCAACTAATCTTGCTCTGCGTCTTTCAACACTCCCATCACTATTAAATTTAGTCTTATAAACCTATGTGGTGCCAATATTTTTCTTGTCATGTGCAGACTCTATCAACTTCCAAGTGTCATTCCTTTGAATGGAATCCATATCTTCTTGCATGGCTTGCATCCAAACCTCATTAGTACATGCCTCTTCAAAACATGATGGTTCAAAATTAACCTTGGCTAATAAAGCAAAATTGACTATCTCATCTATTGGGCTTTCTTCATGTGCTTGATTTGCACTCCTCTGATAAATATCACTCAATATTCTTACCTTCCTTGTAGAACGTGGAGAAGAAGTTGGACTTGAACTTGATGTTGAAGAAATTGATGAAGGGCTACTCGGTGGAGTCAACCCACTAGTTACAGAAATATTAATTGGTTGCCCATGATCAATATCAACAATTATATCATCAATCAAAACAGATTTTGTCTTCCTTTGATGACCATAAACTCCCCCTTCATAAAAAATTACATCTCTTGAGACAATAAGGTTGTTATTTAGAGGATTATACAATTTATAAGCCTTGTTTGTCTCACTATACCCAATAAAAATACATAACTCACTCTTTGCAACTAACTTTTTCTATTCTGATTAGGTACATGCACATAAGCCCAACAACCAAAAACTTTGAAATGATTAACATTAGGCCTTTTTCCATGCCAAGCTTCATAAGGACTCATATTTTCTAGTGCATTAGTGGGGCTATGGTTGAGGATGTACACTACTGTAGCAACTGAATGTCCCCAATAAGAGTTGTTCAATCCCTTATTTTGTAACATGCATCTTGCCATTTCAACCACAGTATGATTTTTTCTTTCAGTTATGCTATTCTGTTGGGGTGTGTATGTTGTAGTATGCTACCTCTCGATGCCATTCATATCACAATAACTCTGGAAATCTTTTGAGTAGAATTCTCCTCCACGGCCAGTCCGCAAATATTTTACCTTGCACCCTCTCTCATTTTCTACAAGGGCTTTGAACTTCTTGAATGTATCGAGGGTTTCACTTTTGGGCTTCAAAAATATACCCAAAAATTTCATGAGTAATCATCAATAAAAGTGATGAAATATGATGACTTACCCAAACTCTTAGCCTGCATTGGACCACATATGTCTGAATGAACAAGCTCAAGTGGATGATGAGCCCTCCATGCAACTCCCTTTGGAAACCTTTCCCTTGAATGATTTCCTTTATCACATCCTTCAGAAACCTCCTTATGCTCTTCTACATTGGGAAACCAAAAACTAATGCATGTGAGGTTAGAAACTTCTTTATACCTTCTTTCGTTTGGAACTCCATAGCTCCTCTGGCAACAACCTCCAATGGTTTATCATCACCAAGCTGGATCTAGGATTTGAAACTTCCATCCTTTGCTAAAAACAACTTCGCATCCTTGTCATATGGTTAGAGCATCCATAATCTAAGTACCAAACATCTTTACTAGTTTTTTCACCTTTAGCATAAGATAAAAATAAGTGATCTGGAGGATACTCACCACTTTCTTGAGCATAATTAGCATTTTTACCTTCTTTCAATCTACATTCTCTTTCAAGGTGGCCATACATGTTATAATAATAACATTGAACATTTCTCTTATCAAATCTACCTCTACCTCTTCCTCTGAAACTGTCTCTTCCACTTGAGCCACCTATTCCTCTACCTCTTGAATAATTTTGGCTTTTCCATTTACCTTGACATTTATTGATTTTGGCACTGTTGCTGCTTACATATTCATTCTTTGTAATTTTAAATTTAGAGGAAAAAGCTTTTTCTACACCTTCAAAAGTGTCCTTCAATCTTTCTTCATGAGACATCAAAGATCCAACCAACTGATCAAATTGTAGTTTTGTAAAATCCTTACTTTCTTTCATGATTATGGCAACATGATTCCATCTATGTGTTAAAGATCTCAATACATTTTTAATTAAAACTTCATTACTTACAGTTTCTCCAAGTATAGCCATTTTATTGACCACATCTTTGACTCTCACACAATAGTCACTCACACTTTTAGCTTCTTGCATCTTCAAATTCTTGAACTCTCACTTCAATGTCTAAAGCTTGAGTGCCTTAACTTGATCACTACCTTGGTAAGCTTCTTGTAGAGTCTCCCAAGCATCTTTGGCAGTTTTTTCTCCTAATATTCTTGGAAATAAGCTCTTATCAAGAGTTATCTGCATGTGAAACAAGGCTTGAGCATTCTTCTTCCTTGCTTCCTTTCTTGATGTTTTTTCATTCGCTGTAAGGGCATTCCAATCAGCTAGCTCCTCATATCCTGATTCAACAATCTCCCACAAATCTTTTCCAATAAAAAATGTTAGAATTTTAATGCACCAATAATCATAATCATTCCCATCATATTATGCAACTAGCATCTAGTTAGAATTCAACATGATTAACTTTGGAAAAATTCTAACAGTAAAAATTAAACCCAAAACAATTTTACATGCTCTGATACCACTTGTAGAATATGAAATGAAGAAAAATACAAATATATAAATAATAAAACATAGTTATTGTGTGATCTGAAAACTGTTGTAAAGCTCATATATTAATTGAACCATTAACTACATTCTCATATAGTAAAATTGTTACTAAAATGATTATCAATCAACTCTAAAAGAAATCTACCTGCACTACAGCTAATTTCCAGCACTAACCACCCTAACAATTTGTTGCCTTAATTTTGCGCAGAACACAAAATTTGCTGACTAATTTGTTAGCAACTTACATAACTAATTAAGCATTATTCCCAACAGCCACAAAGTCAACAACTTCTTATAAAATCTAGCTCTGGTTAAGTTGTGAAGCTAAGTAAAACAGTGTAAGGTGCACATGAATTTGCTGGAGCATTATGAAACATGAACCAGTTCATATGCAACCTAGAAAAGAAAAAAAGGCAGCTATAGAAAAGAAGAGGACTCTAAGGCATGTAGATTGAAAGAACTTGTTTGAATGTACACCGATGAATACAAATCAGCAGAGGGAAATGAGACAAGTGACTCATGAACTAGTTATTCAAAGTCTATTGCACAAACATCAGCTGGAAGGGAAAAAATTTCTTCTTTAGAAGATCCTTGCCCCTTCTTCCTCTGAATACATCTATAGCTCCTATGAAAAGGAAGAACAACACATTGTTTACAATTTCACGACCCCACCTTGATTCCATTTGAAACTAGCCTCCCTCCATCGCCATCGCCCGCCTGCCCTCCCTCGCCCTTGCCTGCCTGCCCTCACCCGCCGTCCCTCGCTTGACCTCCCCCACCGGCCCTCATGCCCACACCGCCCTCGCCCGCCCGACCCTCCCC
>APFE030653461.1:52727-102519 GCA_000404065.3 Pinus taeda
ACTTTGACATTTTATGAGAAGAATAAACACTCAATTAAGGTTGTTATGCGTTCAATATTTGTAATATGTGATTTTCACATTAATTTTTAAGTTAATCATTATTTTTTGAAAAATAAGTGATTATTATTATTTTTTTGACATGAAATTCATAGAAAAAAACTATTAACAATTTTTAGTTAAAATTTTCGTATAAAAATTATGATTTTGACATGTCAATTCTAGCAAAAAATTATCAAAACATGTAGTTTTTTAGTTATATTTATGTTAAAAATGGTTATTTTTATGTTCTTTGTTAAAAAATATTGTTTTTTAGAAACAATTATTTCATGTGGATTAAAAAATTAATTAAGGATGTATAAATATGTAGAATATCGAAAATTCAAAATATCGACCTTCTAATTTAAAAATGCAAAACAATAAAAAATAATTATTAAATTTACAAAATAATTATTTACATTTCATTCATTAGAAAATAAAAGAAACAAAAAAAACCTTTTAAAAAAAAGGCCTGATGTAGAATTACCTTTTTTTCTTAAATCAGCGTAAAAAAACACTACCATTCTAAAATGCAATGTACATAAAAAAGTTATAGTGCCAAAAACTATGCTCTAAAAAACATGTGTTTTGCATCAACACTTTTCAAAATCAGGTCACTTTTTTGCTATCTCTACAAAATGGGTAACAGTATGAGTTCCTGTTGCAAAGTTTACATTGTTCCAGGTCATGGTATGACAAAATTGATTAATTTTTTCCTACACTATGGTTATAAAGGAAGTAGGAATGACCCTAATCTTTATACCATGTTTGATAAAGAGGGAATGATTGTTTTCATTTCCTTTTATGTAGATGATCTAATCACTACAGGGCATGTTCATAATCTCATTAAATAAATCAAGGAGCAAATTTCAGAAGTCTTTGAGATGAAAGACCTTGGAGAGCTACATTACTGTTTGGGTTTGGAAGTCTGGAGGGATTTTGGACAAACTTTTTTGTCGCAGAGTAAGTATGTTGGGAGCTTACTAGAAAATTTCATAATGAATTAGTGCAAAGCTATAGTAGTACCTTTACAACGGAATATGAAACTTCAAAATGATGATGGATCTAAGGAGGCAGATGCAACCTAGTATAGACAGTTGGTTGGGAGTCTAATCTACTTGACTACAACTAGGTCAGATTTGGCTTGTGCAGTCAGTGCATTGGGCCAATTTATGTCAAAGCCCCTTGAGAGCCATTGGGTTGCAGAAAAATATGTTTTAAGGTATCTTCATGGAACCTTAGTTTTTGGTATTATTTATATTGATTCATGTGATGTTAAATTGATAAGTTTTTCAGACTTTGATTGGGCTAGAAATGTAGATGACAGAGAATCCATAACACACTATGCATTTAGCATTGGATACAGGGTCATTACATGGAGCAGCAAAACGTAGAACGCAGTATCCTTGTCTTCTGTGGAAGCTGAATATCAAGCTATGTGTGCAACAACATGTGAAGCCATTTGGTTGAGGAGACTTCCCCTTGATGCTATAGAAGAACAAAAGGATGCAACAAGGATTGAATGCGACAACCAGAGCTCCATCAAACTTGCAAATAATCTAGTATTTCATAAGAACACAAGCATATCGATGCATAGTTTCATTTTGTTAGGGAGAAAGTTCAGTAAGAAGATATCCATATAGAGTATTGTAATAGTTGTGACAATGTTGCTGATATTTTTACCAAACTTCTTGGTAGAATCAAGTTTGAATTGTTTAGAGAAGTGTTAGGCATATTTGTGAATCTATTTGTCCATTAAGGGGGAGTGTTAAGATTAATTATGAAATGTATTAATGGAGTGACACTTCAATCGAACCTTAGATTAAGAGTTTGTTCTTAATTTCTAGGGCGTTTTATCAATTTCCTTAATTGTGTGTAAATTACATATTTCTCATGTAATGATTGTAATGGAAAAACATGTTTTGCAAAGGCAGGTAGTGTCTAAGTGGTGTTCCACACCTACGAGCTTCTCAAGTTTAATTCAATAGATTTGATTCTTCTGCCTTTAATAGTTGGCAGAGTAAGCACCCAAAGGTGTAAGTAGAGTGGAGGAACTAGTTTGTTCTAAATGTGTTACATTTTTGTTGGTCATTTTTTATAAAAATTCATGTGGGAGTGAAGAAAATAGTTTATTCTAAATGTGTTAGGTCTAGTTTTTTATCCAATAAAAATTATTAATATTAAATAATTAAGTTATTCAAATTAAATTTATATAGATTAAATCATTAAATGTCAAAAACATGTTAGATTTTCAAATTCTTTTATATATTTCAAAACATGTTTAAAATAACTTAAAAACTCGAACGGTATCAGAAAATTACATATTTGACTCGAAAGTTAAATAATCAATAATAAACCACAAGATCAAACCGAAGGAAACGATATATAATCTGCGATGCAAAACAACATAATTGATTACGGTAAGGAAATAGTAATTTAGTTAATGTTAACAGGCGACAGTAAAGAAAATCAAGGTCATATAGAATGACTTCACACATATTTGTAGGTTATTTTATTGGTTTGGAGCAGTGTTATACGATCCGCTTTGTATAGTTTGATGGTAACAAAGTTTTTGTCTAATTATTGTTTTTTTTTTTTTTAAATTGAGAGTGGCTTTTAAATCATATATATATCGTTGCAGTATCTCTCGTTTTGCTATGGACCACCATAAAAAGTAATCATAATGTTTCCTTTTTGATTCCAGAATTTTGGTGAACTATTACATATACCGCGCCATTAGTTTTATAAACTAAAAGCTTTATATTCCTTTCGGGAACGCCCCAATTCTTTTGGCTTTTATATTATTTCTTATTATTGTAACTAAATAATACTAATGGCGAACTTTATTATTATTATTTTTGTTTGTTTTCTACAAGTGAGTGACTTTGGATTCGCTATAATAAATGACAGCTGACTTTCTAGAGAGCCTAATAAGTTTAGGGCAAGGACTAACCAGCTTGCTGTAGAGCATTAAATGCTCTGGTACATGCCCCTTCTATAACAAAATAACACACAGCCTTTGGTAACTACATAAATTAAAAATAAAAATTGTGTGTCATTTTGTTATAGAGGGGCATGTACCAAGGCATTTAATGCCCTATAACAGACTGACTAGTTTACAACAACACCTAAACATTAATGTGTTTGTCGTTTCGCTACGTAGAAAGGTTGTAAAATGAGCACTTTATTAAAAGCCTAACCATCAATGTGTTTGTTGATTTGGCACCTGGAATATGATAAACTCTTTTAGTACGTGAATGACGCATTAGTTGTTAAATGTGGACTAATTTAATCTTTGAGTTGACGTGATGAAAACGTTTTCCTTTCTTTCCGGCGAGGGAGAAATTCTTTGTATACGTCTTCTACACATTCGTTTCGTAGTAGTTCGTAGTAGTCTAACCAGATTGTTTCTTTTTTGGAAAATTATGAAATTTTTAGTAAGATTTTGATAGAATTTAGTAAGGTTTTTTTTGTATATTTAGGTTACAGTTTTTAAATTTCAAAACCAGTTTTTAAGTGTTTTACAGGTTTTTGATGGTGTTGAATCTATTTCCACCATCAAAAACATGATTCAACACTTCTAGTGTAAGATTTTTGAAAAAAAAATAATCTCTATTCTAGTCACTTTTGACGATCTAGACCATTCCTCCCATTCCTCTACCTGATATTCTTTAGATTATTTTCATATCTATTCAAAAAAAAGTTTTCTGAAGTTTTCTTTTCATATCTATTAAAAAAAAGTTTTCTGAAATTTTTTTATTTTTATTTTTCTTGGTGTAGAGAATTTTGATGAGATATAATAGCATTTGTAAATATTTGAAAAATCATTTTAATAAAAACCTATTAATTTTGTAAATTACCATATCATTTATGAGTGTTGTGACATTGGCATTGCTATACATAATATTACATTTTTGTTGTTTATAAGAATAAATAAATATATAAATCCATAATGCAATATTATGATGTTTTGCAATATTATAACCGTGGTTTTGGACCCATGCACATGGTATTGTGACAATAATATTTCTATATATTATTATGCTAATGATTATAAATTTTTATTTATTGGAAAAGTTACCAATCTTTTTTTATAATTTTTCCGGTATAGTTTTCAGTAAATATATTGTTCACTTAGTTTCTTAAATTTCTTCTACATTATTTCTCAAATCTGAGATTTAAATTTACATGTCAATATAAATCTACTATATTATTAATAAATCTGATATTTATGTTATTAATCTACAACAATTTATACATATCTAATATTTATATAGGTAAATAATCTATTGGCGTTTTAACACATCGCATCTTTTCTTATAATTTTTCCTGTATAGTTTTCAGTGAATATATTGTTCACTTAGTTTCGTAAGTTTCTTCTACATTATTTCTCAAATCTGAGATTTAAATTTACATGTCAATATAAATCTACTATATTATTAATAAACCTGATATTTATGTTATTAATCTACAACAATTTATACATATAAATAATCTATTCGCGTTTTAACACATCGCAATCGCTCTCCAAGTCCTTTATACAAGTGGGAGGGCCAATAATATTATTTCTAATGTTATTTCATTCAACAGTTTTCTAAAGTGGTACTGGGCTTTACTCATGGTAGTTTTTGCGGAGTTCCTTCACAGCCCGTTATCCAATGAGGCACCGTCACTTAAAGCGAGATGTAGCCGCCATATAACACATCCAGTGCATTGAGGGAGTTAACTCCCTTGGCTATTCATGACTCGATCAGTGTGTCGATTTGGACGGTTGGGTATATGATTTTACTAATAAAATTAATCCGTAGCGGATCCATAATTTCTTCTAAAAATCCAGGGCATTGAGAGATTTATATCTATTTGTATATACCAGCTATCAACGAGAATCATGTTGAATATAGTCAAATAACAGAGTCTACTGTTTGTGATTGAAAGCAATGTTATTGTACTGAGCTTTTAAATTCTGTAGAATAAAGTTCATTAACAAGAGCGTACAAACGGCTTTGCATGTCATTGTTCTCCATAGAATGGAGTCAATCGAGGTTACAAAGTATACGGCTATAAACAAGAATATAATAACTGTCTCAGCGTTCTTTTACTCGAAAGAGTCTTCGTAACTCGACCAGGGATCAAAATTGAACACGTCAGAGCCCTTCAAAGGGTCTCTGGCACGTCAGAGAAGTAGTGAGAAAATTTTACCAGTCAAAAGAAATTTAAAAATTGATTTTTGTCATTTAAAGAAAAAATTGGAATAATATCTTAAAAATTTTTAAGAAGGGCTGTCAAATTGTCAACCTTTTTTTAAATTTCATTTTGTCTCAAAATAGAATTTTAAGAATGTTGAATTTGTAAATTTCTTTTCATGTTAAAACTTAAATCCCATTTCAAAAACAACAGTGTCCTTTTGAGTTGTTTTTTCTCATTTCAGAAACTCCCATTTCAAAAACAACAGTTTCCTTTTGAGTTGTTTTTTCTAATTGTGCATATGATGCAAGTTTTTATTAATTATTATGTCACAATTACCTTTTGATACCATTACATTTGGCAGTTTCTGAGTTGCTCCCATTTCAAAAACAATAGTTTATTTTTGAGTTGTTTTTTTTAATTGTGCAGATGATGGAAGTTCTTATTAATTGTTGTCACAATTACCCTTTGATACCATTACATTTGGTAGTTTCAATTGAGAGCGACTAGATGTCAATATGGGCCATGTATTAGGTCTTTAATTTCATTGGGTTGTGCCTGAAGGCTGCCCAAAGCAAGGTTTGATGAAGATTTAAGATGGAGATGAACATATATTCATCATTTAGCGAACGCCTATCAAGCAAAGTTTAAGCACGATTTATGCTTGGAGAGGAGGGCATTCAACAGGCTTCCTTAAGCACGATTTATGCTTGGAGAGGAGGGCATTCAATAGGCTTCCTAATATACTGGCCTTGATTTGTTTGAGGATTCCCAATTCCTGGTATGTTTTCATATTAAAAAAGGAGATACCAAAAACATATACACCTTTGTACACACTTTCGTTGAATCCTAAACCTGTTTAGTATTTTACTTGAATTTTTTCATTAATTGCAATAAACTTAAATTTGATTGGGCTACTTGTATATTGGCTTGACGTTCTGGTCACAAAATTTCCTACAAAATTTAATCCTTATCTAAACTGGAGGAGGGATATAGGTCCCTGGCTATCCATTAATCTTATGTGGTTTTAGTTTTTCTCCAATCACGGCATGTGTAAGAGTAATGCATTTATTAATGCAGCCTTTGACATAGAAGTATATTTTTGTTTGTGAAAAAATAAAAAGAAATTTGAAAATAATTTACTATTGTCAATTGAATTGGTCCTTTTTTTTATGCTTTTCATAATGGAAGTGCTACATAAATGTGTGCCCTTCTAAATGAAATTAAGACCTGCACTTCAAATTTGATCACTGAACTCGACCCTTCATAAAATTAATGAGATGAAAGTAGATGAAAGTAAAGATAGCGATCTCTTGAATAGTATCCTCCATGCTTTTAATTCTATTCATAGAATATTCATTCATGTATTTTAATTTAGTTTTTTCGGAAGAAAGTTTAAGTTCTGTCCCAGCCATGGCCATGCCGCTCTCAACTCTATTCAAGAGTTTTGTTTCCTCTCAACCTTTTTGGACCAGCAAACAATCTTTTAGTTCCCTATCTTCTGTGCATATTCATTCGATCAAACACTGGAATGGCGACGAAGTGTTTCAAGAATATTATTCCCGGAGATGGTATTGCAACTGTGAGTAAATCAGTCTACTTGGCATGATATGTTTTTCGTTGTATTGATCTTACATACAGCATGTCTGTTCATATTATTTTCATTTGGGGTTATTTTTACATGTGGTTGATATTTATGCAGTGTTGCAATCTCTCCGGGATAGTTTCTTTCATGCATTGTTGCAATCTATCTAATACAGTTTCATTTTTTTAAGATTTGGTTTTGGTGTAGTTTCATTTATTTTAGGTTAATATTTAGTTTTGGTTCATATTTTGTTTCATTAGGTTATGTTAGAGATTCTGTTTCACTGGAAATATTTGTCTCATGTTAATATTTTGGAAAATAATTTGTTTTGTATGAAGCAATCCTTCCTAGTTAGTGCTGTTCATGCCACTTGGCTTTCCTTCTCCTTGTCACTCTCCTCCTCGCTTGCCTTCTCTTCGCCACTAACTCGGCAAGTTCTTATAAAATCTAGCTCTGGTTAAGTTGTGAAGCTAGGAAAACAGTGTAAGGTGCGCATGTGTTTGCTAGAACATTATGAAACAGGAACCGGTTCATATGCACCTTAGAAAAGAAAAAAAGGCAGCTATAGAAAAGAAAAGGAATCTGAAGCATGTAGATTGAAAGAACTTGTTTGAACGTACAACGGTGAATACGGATCAACAGAGTGAAATGAGCCAAGTGACTCGTGAACTAGTTATGCAAATTGTGTTGCACGGACATCAGCTGCAAGGGAAAAAATTTCTTCTTTAGAAAATCCCTGCCCTTTCTTCCTTTGAATACATCTATAGCTCCTATCAATATGAAGAACCAGACATTGTTTACAATTTCCCGACCCCCCCTTGATTACATCTTAGACAGGCCTCCCTTCACCCAGTTTCAGGCTCAAGTTTTATAGTTTCCACTAGCTTCAATCCATTGTGTCACACCCCAGGCTAGCGGTAGTCTTTCTACCGCTCTTGGTGAGGTGCGGCACCACCGAACACTTTCTTTTCACCAATACTTTTGCTCATGGACTACGCCTATCCACTTATTTCTACTTAGCTTGTGATTCTCAACAAAGTATTATTATGTTATCCTTTATACGAATGAACAACCATACACATTCATTATCAACAGCAACTATAAACGAGAACACAATTGCACAGTATAAAGGGAGGGGCCACTGCCTGAACAATGAGTCTGCCCAACAATATATTATATATCAGTTTACAATGTACAAGTATACTTGGCAAGTCCCAGTTCCATACTTAGTCAATTTTACAATCAAGGCAAAACTCGATTGCCTTCCTTCGTTTCACCTTAGTGCACTCTTGCACAACGGGCGGGTGCTCACCGAAGCCACCAAGACACCCACGCCAAGACTTAGCACAAACGGCCCTCTAACCGATCATCAGGCACACCTTGCCCAACAACTTCACCCAAACTCCAAGTGCGTTCAACAATCCGTGCGACTAAACCAAGAAGAGTGCACGAGCTATGCGCCTGCACCTCTTGTTCCTTGCGCACTACACTCTTGTGTGAATGTGTTGATTGAATGGATTGTTGTCAAATGCTCCAACGCATTCATGTTTATATAGCCATCGTAAGTGGGGGTGGGGCTTGCCCAGCCGACCACCCAGCATTCGTGCGCACACCCTTAACCATCATTCAAGCTCTCAATACATGTGTCGACCCGCCCTCCATCGCAAGTCGGCCTCCATGTGTATCGCCCAACCCTCCAACCGGTGTATAAACTCCATCGCACTTTCATTTGTATCGCATATTGTCACACCTCCATGTCGCCTCCATTGCACAACCGCTGTGCGCTCCAACTCGTCGCCTACCTACGCGCACGCCCGGTTCGCGCGACGCCCAAACACGTTGCACTTCCTCAGGACGTTACACATTGTATCGAAGGCCATGTGTTGGTGCGGGTTCTGTTTATGGATTTGGGTAGTAATGAATGTTAAATAATGAAAAGTGTGGAGAAAAGATTTATCTTTTCAATATTATGAATCAGTTAAATATGATTACAATGGTGACATGAGTAATAAATGGCTACAGTGGGAGTAAACGAAATTCAACAAAATTAGACTAAACTGAAACATATAGTGACACTTGGATGGACAATTATGACACCTAGCAACTGGCTGGAAATAGATTCTCCAACATTCTCCTTTAATTTCAACCACATAAAAAATTAATTAAGGTGTCTAGTTTAAATCTCATCACTTAGACTTACAATTTAAAAATTACAATTTCATTTTCTTCGAAATCTTGTAGCCTCTAAATTGTTTCAACTTTTTCTTTTTGTTTTATACTTCAAACCTCAGTTTCTTCATCTATTGGTGTGGGTCTTTGATTGTCTCACTCTTTGTAAGCATGTCCTAGACTTCTTCAAAAATTAGCTAAAATTAGCTTGTATGTGGTATGTTGCCACATGTTCTGTAGTGTGTTTTTGATCATCAATCTTTTGTTGCAACATAAATTATAATAAAAAAATATTTCTTCACGACTCAATGCCTAAAAATTTCATTAATACTTTCATCATCCAAGTTCTCTTCAAGTTTCATTGTTGCAACTTGTATGCAAACCTCATCTAGCCTTAGTGCTGCAAGCCATGCTTCAAGCAACTTTAACTCTTTTTCATAATAGTCCTGTTTACTTGCACATTGGAATGGTAAGTTTAAAAATATATGAAGAACCACATTCATTGTATTCCTTCTTCTCTGCAACGAGAGCTTTCTCTTGTTGTGTTGCTTTCCCTTGTTGTGTTTCCCTCTCCACTTCAACTTCTGTCTCAATCTCGTCGACTTCTTTGCTAACTTGTCTTCTGTCTCAATCTCGTTGACTTCTTTGCTATGTTGTCTTGTTGTAAACCGTGTGTCTTCCACTTGGTTCTCAGACTCAAATGGGATTTTATCACCAAATATCATCATGTCGATATGAGGTTTATGTTTCTGTAGCATCATCCACAACCATTCATCCTTAGCCAATAATTCTTCATCAAACTTAACATCGACAAATTGAATCTATAGCTTCACCATAATACTTACTCCTCCAATGGCAACTTCACTGTCATCAACAAGCTTTGTTGTTGGATCCACCAAATTTTCTGCATTTTTTAATGTGCACAATGAGATTCACCAAATTCACTAGCATCTATGTGCTCCTTCTCCACTTCATGTATTTTTTAGATGTGCACAATGAGATTCACAAATTCACTAGCATTTGTGTGCTCCTTCTCCACTAATTCATTTTCAACCTAATTACTTCTCCTTTCACCAAAATTATTCTCAAGGCTGTCTGGAGCCTCCTTGGCTGACATTGCATTTGAAATAAGGGGAAGAATGTTATCATCAACCCATTCTTTTATTCATTTTAATGCAAAGACTTCCTTTTGCTTTTTGGTTTCCCAATCTTTGAAAAAAATCTCAAATATTTTCTGTTGTCCATTTGACATTCTCAGCATCTTAGCTTTTGTTATTGGTTAAACATTAACTAACTATAATTCAACAAAAAAAAATCAACTTGGAAAACATAACAACTTCGATATCTTCAACTCTACTTTCGGTATCTTCAACTCTACTCTTACTTTGAAAGCAATACTCTTACTCCTAAAGCAATGACGGTCCTCTCCTCTTACGGATCATTGCTCTCCAAACGATATACTCCCGTAGATTCCACTCCACACGGTTTTTTTTTGCATTTATGAAAAACCGCTTAACAAAATTGTTTTGAATTAAAATTTCCAACATAATAAGGGGTATCAACAATACACAAATTGCCTTTGTTTTTTAAATAAGCTTTAAAAAACAAAGTTAAAAGTACTTTTTTTTTAATTATCATGGTGTCATTGCGTTTCACTCGAGAAATCATATTTACATAATGGTGTATTTAGATTCTATGAAAATTAACTACTTCATCCATAAACGAAATCATATTTACATAATGGTATATTTAGATTCTATGAAATTTAATTACTTCATCCATAAATTTTATTGGTTTAAGGACAAAAATTAATACTTACATAGTACAATTATTTAACGATATGTAAAAATAAAATTTATTTTTTAATAAATGAAGATTTTTTTAAAATATTTTTATTGACGGCTATATATATTATATTTACATTTTCACATACTATTATATATTATTAAATTATTTTTAATAAAATTTAAGTTATTAATAAAATAATTTAATAAGTAATTAATGGATATTAAACAAAATAGTTATAAGTTTTGATTTTGTACTTTGGTAACATTGAAATATTTATATATTTTCCAATTAAATATTTATCGTTTTATTAATAATAACATTCATTAAGTATGAACGCGTTTCAAGTCACTGGAGAGAGGAAATTAGGGTTTCGTTGGGAGTCTTCACTTTCCTAGTGTCGAGTTTGATCTGTATATTGTTGTCTGCCACCTACTTTATTCTGGTGTAATGATGACTCACGGGATTGTTAACTAATTAAACCGGGACAATGTTTTGTTTTTTTGGTCATCAAGCACTCATAGATTTTGACAATAGACTCGAAGCGACTGACCTGTGCCTGTATCTGGGGATTTCTCAAAGCCACCTTTGGCCACATAAGGATGAGTTTCGGTTATGAGATGGATGAGGAAATTGAGGACTACTCGGTATATTCATATGATGCGATTCCCAGCTGGAAGGAGTCGCCGCATCAGACCTATGGCATGGAACATATTGTGCCATCTGGCTCCTTGCACACAGGGTTTTATTTATTTTTCATTAACATAGCGTGATCTACAGTCGCCCGTCTCCCTTGGTTCTCTGTCAACGGGTCTTATTTATGATTTTTTGGAGCAATGCAGGGAGTATGAATGGCCGGGGGCCAAGGATTTAGGGGTCAACATTGCTGGAATTTCTTTGGAGGTACTGTGATTCGCATTCCCTAACAACCCAAATGCACCTTTGTCGCATACTGTGACTTTTCCTGGTTCGATAGAAGTATCGGGTTTTTCGAGGGCGGGGGCGGCCAGCTAGTGGTCTGAACGACATGGGGACTTTGTACGGAGCTACTGTATATGTACAAAGCTTAGGGTTTTCTTGGCAGGAGGGAGTCTTTGGGGTAGCAGGGTCTGTGGGCGTTGCTGGACGCTAAGGGTTCTGTAATATTGGGGTTTCAGTGGGAATTTCACCGTCTATAGTGGAGGAAACCTCCCACGGAAATGTAGATAAACATGGCACGAGGAAGAATGGTAAGAAGTTGAACGAAGATAAAAGAAAGGGACCGAGTTTTTATTTTAGGGTATGTTCTTGGGTTTGATGATATCATGGACACTGCAGAAACGGTGTTGGTGGGGAGGGTCCTAGGAAGAATAGAAAATGGGCACAGGAGGCATGTAACTAAGGAATGGATGTGTTTCCAGAAGTCTATACCACTGCGAGGGGGTGGTTTGCTTCCAAATTCAATAAAGTGGAACATGCCCGTTGGGATTTGGTATTGGAACATTAAAATGGCCCCCATTGGTTTGACAGCTCTTTTTACCCAAAGGCTGGAGAAATTGGGGCAGGACCAATTTGGGTGAGGTTCTCGGGATTACCTTTAAACTTGTGATTTGAAGATATCTCTGGAAGCCTTTAAACTTGTGATTAGAAGATATCTCTAGAAGCATAAGGGATGATTTGAGGAAATTCTTGGATTATGACTTGAGGGTATCTCGAGAGCGAAAGAAAGGTTTATGTAAGGATCTTGGTTCAATTGAACACGAGAGTCTGGGGTAAGTTTGGCTTTGCATTATATAGGGCTTGTACACTTATAGAATCTAGGTTATGAAGGAGTCCCATTTTGGTGCCGCTAATGTCATGATGTTGGGCATGTCTACAAAGAATTCCCTCCTTTTTAGAAAATCATTAATGAGGTGAGGTCAAAGGAGGAAGATAATCATAGAGGATCGAATAGGGCTCACAAGGAAAATTTGTTGCAAAAGACTAGTCATCGATCAACAATTGTATCTGAGAATAGACCTATAGTGGAGCGGTTGGTGAATTAAGGGAGCCACAGTAGAAAGAGTGATTGACCCAGAATGATGACGACATCCTCTTGTGCGGGTACTTCTCCTCCTCCTAATTTTTATCATGTATTACATTCTATGGATATTCTTCCATGTTATGTTTCCTCTATTGTTGGGATCAGTATGTCTACTGAGGGGTTGGGGGTTGTTTTGTGTCCAATTGAGCATATCCTTGTATGTTTCTCGACTCTGGTTCTCTCCCTTCCATTCTTATATGAGGATTCTTTAGAATATAGAGGTTGACCTAGATATAACCTTCACTCCTTATCTCGTCCCCCCTTTAAATTTATTAGTAATCAGTGTACCAGGAATGGATTAGGTGCCCTCTCCCCCTCCAAAGTTCCCAAGATGTCTAGGGGTCATCACTCTGACATCTCCAAAGACATTCACAAGGAGGGTCACGACATCGTTACCGGACAACATTTATCATTAGATTGGGTTCTTAGAGAAAAGAATGCCCATAATCTAGTCCCTAATGAAGTGGCTCTTCTTCAATTGTCGTAGGTTATCTTTTAACCCAAAAAAATAGCATTAAAGTAACTGATTTCATCGGACATACTAATATCATTTTCTATTGGAGACCCTTGAGAATAGTGTGTATATTGTTAATACATTGGAAGGAATGTTTAAAGGTTGGGATTTCTTTGTTATTGACACCTGTGGTGTTCTGGAGGTCTGGCCCTTGGGGTCAATTACAAATCTATCAAAATTTTAAACACGTCAAGTGTGGAAGGGATAATTGCAGTACACATATTTTCAGAAGAAATATGAATGGAGTTCAGAGTAGTTAATGTCCATTACCCGTGTACTAGGAGAATTTAGTTCTAGAATAAATTGAAGGAACATTCATTCTTGAGGGTTGATAATCTGATACTTGGGGGGGCACTCAAGTTTCTCCATGGGAAATTCAATGATCTTGGTAGAACATTCCAATATTTTCTCCTTATCTGATTTCTTTCTTATAGATGATTGATAAATACAAATTAGTGGATTTAGATATGCTTAGGGTAATGCGAACATGGAGGAATCAAATATCTTTGAATCCATGGTTGCTTGGAGATTGGATTTATTCTTGGTTTCGGGAAGCATTGACACAAGAAATTCCCCTCTTTAGACAATGGGTAGGGACAAGTGACATATATGATCATCAACTTATTTATTTGGATTTGTCTAGAAATTGCAACAAGCCAAGAGCACCTTTTAGGGTTAATGTGAGGTGGATGAAGAAGGAGTTTCGATATTTGATTCATGATACCTAGCAACCATGTTCCATAGGGGGTGATATTTTAGGGAGTTGCCTTTAGTGCGACTTTTTGGAAGTTTTTACGGTGGCTTTTTTTGGTGTAATTTCTCTAAAATCCCGCAGGAATTTATTGAAATCGCAATCTTGATGGGTAATCTTGTGCAATCAAAGTGCCCTAGGGGTTTTCCAAGGTGCTAAATCCATATATACAATAAAAAAACTAGTTTAAATAAGAAAAATGAAGATTTCACCTCAAATTTTTCCATTGGATTTCGGCACCAGAAAGTCCAAAAAGTCACACTAAAGACAACTCCATATTTTAGTGCTGAGACAATTTACTCATAATTTACGATGGTTAAAGAAGAAGACTATTGAGTGGGCCAAGAGCATAATGTTGAAGGATGAACAGACCCTTAAACAAATTGAAATAGATCTATAACTTTTAGAACAATTTGAAGGAGGTGGTTGTGAATCCATTGAAGCCAAATTTCGAGCTATCTAGTTCGAAGCAGTAAGATGGAGACTATTAGAAGCAAGAGAGGAAGCATGGAGGCTCAAAAGAAGAGTGATTTAGTTACAAGAAGGAGATGATAGTACATAAGTTTTCCAAGAATGCGCCAAGGGTAGGAAAGATATCAACACCATCTGGTCGTTGGAAAAATATACTCGAGTGAAAGTATCAAATTTTACGGTCCTTGCAAGTATGGGCCCAGAACATTTTAGAACCATCTTCTCAACCCCTAGACATTCTACCTTAGCTGAAATTATCTAGAATGTTCGAACTTTCCCTTGATTTTTTTTGAAGGAAAAAAAAAAAGAGAGCCAATGGTCTCGATTACTTTTGGTGAACTAGAGGGGGTTTATGATGGTTTAAGAAGGACAAAAGTTAGGGGCCTAATGGATGCTTAGTTGAATTCTTCCTGAGATTCCATGAACTGATTGGTTCTGACTTGCTTAAAGTTGTTGACGAATGCATAACCTCTAGAAAAATGTATGTTGTTTTCAAGACAACCTTCATTGCTCTCATCACTAAGATGGATGATAGGATAACATTTAATGACTTTTGATGATTTCACTCTGTAATTGTATTTACAAAATCATGGAGAAAAATATAGCCAATAGGATTAGGCCCATCCTATCTCAACACACATCTAATGAACAATTTTCCTTCGTGGACAACATACAAATCTATAGGGACATAGGTGTTGCACAAGAAGGATTACACAGTCTGAAATCTAAAAAATGAAAAGCTATGATATTGAAGATTGATCTATCAAAGGCCTTCAAGAAAGAAAATTACTTGTACATCTTCATGTTGGTCACTCACCTGGGATTTCAAATCAATCTCATAAATTGGATAATGTGTTGTATATATTCCACGTCTTTTGTCATATTACTAAACAAATCAATGTGAGGCTTATTCCATGCTGAAAAGGGTTTACATCAATGTTGTCCACTGTCCCCTCTACTTTTTCTTTTGATCATTGAAGGCCTTAGCAGGATGATCGTGGAGGCTAAGAGGAAGGGGAATCTGATGGGGGCTGTAGTGTCAAATGACATCAAATTAATTCACCTTCTCTTCATTGACGATGTCCTCATTTTCTTGGATGGCTCTCGTCACAACATGGTAACATTCAAAGGTATCCTCAATTTATTTTGTAAGGCTACATGTATGAAGGCCAACCATCTGAAATTAACATTATTTTCTATAGAATTTTCTAGAGATGAGATGAATTATGCACTCAAACAGTTCCCATTCCAGCACACCAACTTTGAAGAGTGCCTAAAATATTTTGGATTTCATTTAAAACCCAATGACTATAAAAAGGTTGGCTAGATGTGGTTAGTGGAAAGGATTGAAAAAAGACTTCTCTTGGAGTGACAAGTGGTTATCGCAGGCTCGAAGACTTGTGCTTATCAATTAACTGATTGAATCCTTTCCTGTCTTTAAGATGTCATTATCATTGATCCCCAGAGGCATCTTGAACAGGATCCAAAGATGTTGTTGCAAATTCTTATGGAGAGGGACAAGAGAAGGTAGAATATTTCCATGGATAAGATAGGATAGGATTTCTTTACCTAAAAAATGGGGAGGATGGGGTATCAAAAATATTTAATGTTTCTCATTGGTTGCAACCAAGGGTGGTTGGAGATTAGTGACTACAAATAGCTTATGGTTGTACGTGGTTACACAAAATTACATACACCCACTCATAGTGAATTATTGGATACGACTACAGAACAAGAACAAAATCAATGTCTCCCCTATGTGGAATACAATTCTTGACTCATTCCACATTATTGGATCAGGACTTGTGTGGAATATTGGTACTGGCTCTCACGTTCAAATTTGTATTGAACCTTGGTTTGGAAGTTGTGCACAACACATATTCCCCCAAGAGTTGGTGGCATTTTTGGTAGAACAAGGTAAGTATACAATAACCCATATTGCCGATCTGGTAAACACTACAATTTGGGGACATGATGGTTGTCGGCACATGACTTAAACATACCCGCCCAATGGCACCAAGAATGAAGAATTTACATTAGGGATATTTCCGCACAACACATTAGGCTACAAAACATGGAGGATGGACTCCTTTGGACCCATTCGAAGTTGGGTTATTATAATCCAAAGGAAGGTTACTTATTCATACAAATGAAAAAAGAACCCAAAGATCATAGGTGGTGGTTGAAGCATATCTGGAGGTTGAAAAGTCTAGGAAAAGTCTAGGAAAAGACTCTAGAATTGTTATTGATTGGTTCAATCTTCGTTCTACATATCACACTTAGACACTCAGAACATTATTAGAGGAGGTTATCATGATATAAGAGCAATTTGATGTTGTTACATGTCACACAGTTATAAGGAAAGGAACTCTCTTTCCGTCCAACTTTCCAAGGAGGGTGTGCAAGACGCTCATGGTTGATTAGAGAACATATTGGCATTGAACACTACCAGTACTATCATCGCCCTTTTGTAGCCTTTTATCGTTTGAACCAGAAACATATTGACACACTTTTTATATATTTTGACATATCATAGAATCATCAAAGTGGACACAACCTGTATGACGAATGCCTTGTTTATTTTAGTATATTGGCAACTAATATTTTTGCACTTATTTTAGTTCATTACAGTGTTTTATTAGACTTATCCTTAGTTGCATTAGTTAGATGTTTGTTAAGTGATTTCGATATGTTATATGCATCTATAGCATGTAATTTTCACTATCACAATAATGAAAGTTACTATTTTTCCTAGAAAATGTAACAATCAATAATTATATAAATAATATAAACTATATGCTTCATTATTGAATTGAACAAAACCTATAAAACCAAGGTGGAATCGGTTTGGATCGACTCTCGATCAGAGCCATCCAATTACCACATCAAATGTTCGAACAGAACGACCTCGCAGGCAATTAAGAAGCCTTGTCAACCAAGAGTACCATTAGCAACGGATGGTTGAGGTGCTCTCCTTTTATGAAATATCCTCTCCTACTCTTCCCAACATACACTTCTTTGCTCTCCTTTTATGAAATAATCGTGAACTAAACCTAAGATTGAAGTGTCAGACATAAAATGTTCTTCCTATGATTCCTTCCATAAAGGCGAGAGGGTTAGACCAGCGGAGAGAACTGTCATTGGGATTAAGGTTGGCAGGCTACGCGCCCTAATGTGTCAGTGGAGTGAAGAAACTAGTTTGTTCTAGATGTGCTATTTTTTATCTCTCAATTTTTTTATAAAAAATGGTGCGGGAATGAAGAAAATAGTTTAAATGGGTCAGGCTTTTGTTTTCTTCGTTTTAACAAAAAAAAATATTACAACGAAAGATTTAAGTTATTAAATTTATATAGATTAAATATCAAGAATTCAAATTTATTTTCAAATTCTATTATATAGTTTAAAATACATGTGAAATTACTTTAAAAACCCAACGGTATGAGAATTTAATTAAATATTTGACTCAAATGCTAAATAATGATTAAAAAACCAGAAGAACGAACTGAAAGCAACAAGGTTGATGTAGAGATATATAATCTGCGATGGAAAACAACCAGCTCGATAAATATAAAGAAATATATTAATTTAGTTAATGTTAACAGGTGACATCAGCAACAATGAAGGTAATAAAGAATGACTTCACACATTTTTAGGTCTGATTTTAAGAATAATGAATGTAATAGAGAATGAATTCATATATTTTTAGGTTATTGAATTGAGAAGTTTATTTTACATTCTAGTGTAAAGGCTATTTGTAAGTATGTTTGTGCTTAGAGTTGAGAGTTTTTTTTGAAATAAAATCATTTTTTAAATGGAAATGGATGTAAGTTATAATAAAAAAATAAAAAAAATATATTAAATTGTTTCAAAAATAGAATTTAAATAATGGAAAATTACACAATGATTTTTGAAGTCTGAAATAAGTTTGTACATCAATTTAGAGCAGTGGTTAAGATGAATCTATGTTTGTTGAACTGAGACGCTTATTTTACAGCTTAGTGTAAACGAGATGTGTAAGTATATGTGTGCTCAAATTGGAGTTGACAGGTGTCCTTCTTAAAATAAAAATAAAATATATTGATTTTGAAGTCTAAAATAAGTTTGCACCTGGCTCAATTTAGAGCAGTGGTTAAGATGAATCTATGTTGGTTGAGCTCAGAAGTGTAAAGGAGATGTGTAAGTATATGTGTGCTCAAATTGGAGTTGACAGGTGTCCTTCTTAAAATAAAAATAAAATACATTGATTTTTGAAGTCTAAGATAAGTTTGCACCTGGCTCAATTTAGAATTGTTGTTAAGATGAATCTATGTTGGTTGAGCTAAGACGCTTATTTTACAATTCAGTGTAAAGGAGACGTGTAAGTATATGTGTGCTCAAATTGGAGTTGACAGGTGAATATTCTCTAGATATAATAAAACATTAACTATAATAAATAAATAAAAAATATGCTATGCATGTTTAGTTGTTTCAAAAATACAATCTAAATAATAAAAAATTACACATTGTTTTTTGCACTCTAAAATAAGTGTGCATTTTGAAAAAATTTGATCCCTCCTAAACTCATGAAATTTGGTCTTTCTTAACTCATATTAAATCCAGGCTTGAAATAGATATATGCTAGTTTTGTTCTAGGCTTACATTCAATCCAGGCTTAAAATAGATATATGCTAGTTTTATTAGTATAGAAAAAAATATCACAATCTACTTTATATAGTTTTAATTGTAATAATGTTTTTTACTAATTTATTATATTTTTATTATTTAAAATGTTTTTTTTAAATAATAAATGAACTTAACTTTTCTTTTAATTCAAAATATTTAAATTATTCGAGTTTTATAAATCAATTTTATATGAAATTTAAGTGATTTAGCTTATATATTTTTATATAAAATGTAAAAGATTTAACTTATAATGTAAAAGGCTCAGACTATAACGAAGGGGTCACAGAATAATTTGAAATGTATTCTTAGTTTTATAAATTTTTTTGTCGCATAATGATTTGAATATGTGAAAATGGTTTCGCTCACTCTCGTTTTTCGGTGGATTACCAGAAATGTTAATCATAACGTTTTCCTTCTTAAATTATAATAATCATCTTAGCCATGGCAGACTAATCAGTAACAGAAAAGTAGTTATTGTCGTCATCTTCGTTTGTGCAGACTATCAGAACATCCAAAAGAAGGCTCCGCTCCAGATTTGATTCCAGAAATTTGGTGATGTGGTGCCAATGTCACGCCATTAATTTTACAAACTCCAACAAGATTTTATTGAAGAACGTGCAATTTTTCTTTTGGCTTTTGTGTTTTTTTTTCTCCTTATTATAAGTAAATAATGCAAATAATGCAGTAGTTTATAACGCGACTTTTTGAAAGCCTTTCCGGCGGATTTTTCCGGTAAAAATCTGGCAGCCATTCATTGGAATCCCAAGTTTGATAGCTAGTTTCTGCACAATCAATGGCTCCCAGGGGTTTTCCAAGGCGCTGAATCCAAATATGCAGTTAAAAAACCATTTTAACTGCTAAAAATCAAGATTTAACCTCATTTCTTCCGCCGGATTCCGCCACCGGAATCTCCAAAAAGTCACATTATAGACAACTCCGTAAATAATAGCAATGGCTAATTTTATTAATTATTAGGTCAATTTGCTTTTTTTGAATCAGTTCACTTTATTTTTGCGATGAAAAGTTTGAGACACGATGATTTATGTCAATAGATTGTACGGGACAATTCCAATTTCAGAAGCCAGTTAGGCAAATAGGTCTTCCTTGCTAATTGTGTGATGTTAGCTCAACTGCCACCGACTAGAAAATTGTCTACCACTGACTCAGTTAGCTCAACGGCTGCCGACTATTAGGGAAATTGTCTGCCGCCGAACTGTCTATCCGATAGCTTCCCTTTCCAACTGCCGATAATTAAGGAAACCATCTGCGGTTAAATTAATTTTTGGGTGGGAGCTGGTGGAGGGAGTAGTCTACCTGGGCAGAGGAATTGCCCGGTTTCCGTCGCCGCCCGGAAAATTGTCCGGCTCCGGCTGCCGGAAATCCCTCCGCCTTCCGCCACGCTCCCCTGCCTCCGCCACCCCTTCCTCTGCTCCGCAATCACTCCCTGATTTTTCCATAGACCCCCTTCCTCCGCTCCGCATTCACTCCGGATCCGAGCTGGCATCCGAAATTTCGCTGACAGATCGTTGCCGCAGAGGAATTTTTCCAATTCCGGAATTGCCCGATCGTCCTCGACTAGGCGCCTCGCGCTCTGCAATTCCTCCGCTCTGCTGCTCGCATCCCAGGTACAAGATCAGAGCATTAGATCGGGGCCCTACGCTGCAGATCAGATCGTCAGAGATCAGATTCAATCAGATTCAGATTGAACGTAAAATTCCTGAGATATTTTGATGAAACCTACTCCTATTTCTTGGGCCAGGGCAGGGACTTCTAGGTTTCTCCGGAGTGTTTATTGCTGGCCCTTGTGTGAACGCTGGCAATTGTTTAAAAAAAAAATAGAGGCCATGATTTGTCAATGAAGTTGGTTCGGAGTTTTATTTTTGTGTTTTTTCGATTAGTAAAAGAGAAGGGGAATCGGTAAGGTCTCTGGTTCAACTTTTTACTCCTATGATTACCCGATACCCGTAAACTCGATACCCGTTCCAGATTCAGTTAGAGTTGGCACCAGAGGGAACAGGTGACTTCATTGGAGTGGAATCGCCCGGGATCACCTCCTGGCATGCACTGATCAGCGACTCCATCGGGCCGATTGCTATATATCTTCTATGAGATTTCTTCATATTCCTGTTAAACATCTTCACGGAAGCTATTCGGTAGGGTTTCTTCATGAACATCTTAAATCTGTTATTCATGGTTTTGTTTTGCCAATGTGTAGGGACTTAGTTTGAAGGATTGCTATTTTTTCTTTCTTGGGATAACACTGTCATTATTACTTGTTCTTTGGTATAATACAAACCTCTGAATCCCATAGGTGCGTGCAATGAGTAAAGGCAAGGCAATCGACATTGATCTTGGAACAACTTACAGTTGCGTAGCAGTTTGGGAGCATGATAGAGCCGAGGTTATTGTTAATGATTGGGGAAACCGAACCACTCCTTTCGTTGTTGCCTTCACTCCCTTTGAGAGATTTGTTGGAGATGCCGCCAAATATCAGATTGCAAATAATCCCCACAACACCGTCTTCGATGCCAAGAGACTTATTGGAAGGCGATTCACTGATTCCTCTGTGCAATCCTATTGCTTGAAACCCTTAATTCTGTTTTGCAATCACTTCATGCAAAGCTTTTCAAGTAGTACTGTCAAATATGGAATAGCTGGGAATTTTGATTTAAGTCAAATACCATTAACTCTCAAGCATATAGATGCATGGAAATTTAATCTCCCACTACTTTGGACAATGCATTCAATGATGTTACAAAAATTAATCTGTAGAATCAGTGCCTAGTTTACAGAATTTCAAGATAACAACAAATCCAGAATGAAACCATGGCAACAAGAACTGGCAAGGGCTTTGAAGAGGTATAGCCAGCTTTTAAGACCAAGCATTAAATAATAGACGGCACAATTACTCACAAGGTAATCACAAGAAAGGCACAGTATTTTATGATAAAATACTGATGCACTTGAGGAAAGCAATCAACACTAAATGGGAGGAGAGGATACAGAAGTCAAATGTCCCAAGAATTCAGAGGGTCACAATACATGGACAGTACGAGAGACTCAAAACTAGAATCAAAACAAAAGTGCACTCAAAGTATTATTAATCAGGAACGTTGAAACAAAACTATAATGTTTTTTATCACAAGCGGTACTGGATTCCATTTAAGCACGCTGGAGAAATCAATAACAGGATAAGGAGCAGCAAAAAGTCCTCCATGGTGATAATACTAACAAAAATGCATGGGTACTTCACTGCACTTGAACACTTTTCTGACAAAACTAGCAAAGAAAAACCAATTTAGGTTTCTCCCCAAAACATGGGTACTCCCAACAATGTTGGTGGAAGATGGACATCCATAATTGCTATTGCCAAAAGTATGACACCTTGCAAATGTTGTTGGCAGAAAGCAGACTCCCACAAATGTTGTTGGTGGAAGGCAGACTCCACAAATGCTAATAGAAGAAGTTGGATGCAAGCAAATGCTTTTGCAATAAAACAAACTCCTACAAATGTTTTTGACAGAAAGCGAAGGCCTTGTCTGTTATGAGTGACAATGTTGGACTCAACACATGTTTTTGGTGGAAGACAATGTTGGACTCAACACATGTCAGTGAAGCAGATCTGTTGCAATCAATGTACTTATCATTCCAATGGTAGCCCCTTTAAATTATTAATATAACAATTTAATCTAATAAGGAAGATCCTTCCAAGTGTCAACTATATTCCATCTATGTTCCTCATACATGCTAATGAAAACACTGATTCATTCTTTGAAATATGCTCCCTTCACCATATTTCCGCTTTTGAACCAATCTTCTAAGGAAGTCATTTCTGGTAATTCTCTAACATGGAATGTGGCCCATAACCAATGGGGTCCAGAGATTTCTCGTCTCCCCATCCCCAATAGACAATATTTTGGAGCTAACAAAGTAGCAAGTGATCAACAAATGGGGGAGAGTTTTATTTGCCTTCTAGCAGTGCACACACATACAAGGCCCTTGGAAACCTCTTCTTTACTATTTTCTGCAGTAAGAACTTTCTCTTCAAGGACAAATGGAAAATTTAACTTTTGTCGGTGCTAATGATTTCTAGACTCAGACCCATTTAGCTAAAGGATAACTGTAAGGGTTTCTATGTTTTTGCGTCTAGCATTTATATCCCTCAATGACCAAAAAGGCAGCTTCTTACCCCTTCTTAGACTAGTGTTTTTTTCTCTCTAATATACACCTTTCTTTTGCTTAGTTCCCTCATAAATGATAAATAAGCAAGCTAATAAGGAAAATGCAACCAACTTTACATTCTATTTCATTTTTGCATCACTCCAACGAAGGCAAGGAAAATCATTAACTTGGGTATGTTTGGGTATGATCCTATTCTAAACATATATTAGAGCAGAAGGAAAGGACCTTATCAACTCTCCACTTGCTTTCAATGTCAATCACCATAGCGAGAGCCATAATACTTGACACTGGTGAAGACCCAATAACAATGGCCTCAACAACACATGTTTTTCACAAGTTACAAAAAGAAATGTAAAATGTTTCTAGCTCTCATTGGGAACAATTCCACAAATTCAATGGCCTACACTTCAAACTATAGTAGAGGGATAATTGATTGTAAGAGCATTTCATCATTTTAGTGGTCTGTCAAACCTTTGGTATTTTTCATATTGATTAACAAACCCTTGTGTTGAGTACCAATGGTTGAAGTGGTGGGAGTAGATCTTGCACTCTCTCCACCAAGTTCAAATCCCTAATGAAACTGGGACCGTTCTGACAAGGCTAAAAGAGTATGAAGCATGAGACCCTCAAAAAGTGGGTGTGGCTCCAAAAGTTTTTGGATTTTTACTGAATCATAAGTTATTGATATACTCTTGAGTTAGTTATATGACTGGTGATCCATTTAAAAGGTCTTCAGATAATATGTAGACTACTGACAGAAGGAGATGCCATAGACTAAGGGTGTAATTGCAAAAGCTTTATCTTGTACAAGAGTTGTCTTTTACAACAATAAATATCTGGCATTTCTTCTGAGGGAGACACAACAGCTTTCACGTGATCCCTAAGCAACAGCACTGGACCAGCAATACAACAGTGGTGATTGTGATCATAGAAGAGGAAATGACTCTATCAAAGCATTATGTTGTAGGAAACCACCTTTTGGACAAAAGAACTCTACTGCAATTTGATTGAAGCGTTGAGGGCATTTGATGCCTTCAATGAACAATTTCTCTGAGATTTTGTATCACTGGCTTATAAAGATCAATTTTTTCATATGACTATTTACGGAAGTCAATCTTCTCAGTTGACTGGATGGATTCCCCTATTTCTATACCAATTCAAAAACAATTTCCATGATATTGCCTCTTTTGGATCACTGTTGCTTGTTCTTTGTAAATACAATCTTTGATCTCAAAACTGTAACAAACGTTAAGCTTTGCTGTCAGTAGATCATCTGTGTGGTTTGGTAATATGCTGTGAATTTTTAATATAACGTATTTGCCTATTGTGCATTTTATAAAATTTTGGTTCAGATTTACTACAATGCACCAACTGGTTCAACACCAAAAAAAATTTGCAATCCCATTTTATAAAACATTGGTTCAGCTTTACTACAACACATCAACTGGCTTATGACTCCAACTCTTTTGCAATATAAACTGGGTTGATTCTGTAAAGATGTTAGGTATATTAGAAGATGAATCAGGAAAGCTTAATCTTTTTTAAAATGTAGGCCTTCCAAGTGAAAATGAGAATGTGGGTGCTTAATAATCACAATAAACATAAAATTAAATTGTGTAAATTCTTTTATGTGAGAAGGAGAATCTGAGTGCTTAATAAACATAAAATTAAATTAAATTAAAGTTGAATGTGGGTGCTTAATGAACATAAACATAAAATTAAAATAAATGCAGACCTTCTGTGTAAGAATGGGAATGTGAGTGCTTAATAAACATAAGCAGAGTTACATTTGAACATTGAACTTGGTCATCTGAAAATCAAAATCCTTAAAATCATATTTGTCCATTGTAGACCTTCCAAGTGAGATCCAAAACGCAGGTGCTTAATAAATATGAGGGTATAACTACATTTGGGCCTTGAGGTTGTTCATCTTAAAATCAAAATCCATAAAATCATGTGTCCTAAATGACCATCTCAACTGCACACTCACCATGTTAGAAGTGCAAGGTGAAGGAGACAGTGCAATTCAACTGCACAGTCACCATCTTAAAAGTGCCATGTGAAGGCGGTAGTGCAATTGATATCCACCTTCCCAAAATGTAGCATGTGATGGTATTGGTCACTTCTATCATTGTGGGATATGATGGTTGCAGTAGCTTTTTTTGAATACTGTCTAGTGTCTGTGCTCAGGTTGTTCCACTCCGGCTGACCTGTGCTCCTGAAAGCAGGTGATTACATGAGCCTCAATTAATTTTTGCTGACAGATTCTCATCTATTCCCCCAGATTTCGTGTTGAGCACTCCACTGTAGTCAAGGTAATCTCGTCTTAGATTTATTGATATTTTATGAGGGGCTAGTTCAGTTCACTTGACTTTTGGTATGTCAAGTCATCCTTTGGCATCCTCTTGGCTTTGATATGGACGTTGGCTATCCAATTTCACCAATGGTATTTTCTCTTGTCAAGTGTTGGCAATCCAGGTACGATTTACCCAATTGGTTTCTAATCCCAATTGATGACTAATTCTATGAAACTGCATGAAGAAAACAATCACGGTAATCAACTTATACATTAACTCCTGAAAATATTTGACCACTGCTCAGAGCAAAGATCAACATTCAATCATAATAGTATATGTTCTTTTCACTGGTTGAACTTGGTTGCATCCAGAAAATCCATAAACAAATAAATAAACTAGTTGTATTTAAATATCTATCAATAAAAAAATAACATTCATGATGAACTTAATCAACCTCCAAAGATGGAGGTGGAGATGGAAGGAATTAGATTTATACTCCATAAAGACGATAATCATGGTAATAAGATGCATTTCAATGACTTGCACTAGAAAATATCGTTGTGATATATGCCATTACAATAAGACAGCTTACATGTACTAATACCATTCTGATAAGAGCCACATACTAGAGAGAACCCAGAATGCAGGAGAGAAAGGGACCAAAAATAAGGAGTGACCTTGGCACTTCCATGTTTAATTAGTCATCTCAAAAATACAATTTAAACAATGAAAAATTACACATTTTTTTTGCACTTTAAAATAAGTTTGTACTTGAGGAAGTTTGATCCATCTTGGCTCATGTTAGATTTGTGCTTAATATGGATCAATGCTGATTATTTTACTATAGCCTATAGTCCTGGAACCTACAGATTTGAATCAGAGATATTCTATGCAATCTATGAAAGTTGTAAGTTGTTTTAGATGGCATAAGTATATTGACTACTATACAACTACATTTGAGTGTGATTTCTCCCAATCACCGATGCTCATAAGCTTTTTCACTGTTCGTACATAGCTCTTTCAGAAACTAGACAGTGCTTGTATCCTGCAAGTCTACACCCAGAAATTTGTAATTAAGTGTGTAGGATTTAAACCAATAAATTGACCAACATTTGTGTTCCTTGTTGTTTAACTTGGTTAATTCATGTCTTACAATATTACCAATTTTGTGATATCTCTACAAGAAAGTTATCCAGCAAGTCAATTTAATCAATGTCAATTCATTGCTCACTAAGGGAATGTTTTTTTCACGTCAAGTGCCTACCTATGGAAAGAAAATTGCCCATGAGTAGCACTTCGGAATGTTCAACATTCATGCAAAAGATGAGTGTTATCTTCCATTTTAGGTCTGGACTTAATGCAATCCCTAAATAATCATGATTATAAAGTTTTTCTGATATAAATATACATAGATGTGGGTCAAAATATTAGACACATTGATAATTAATAACATGGAATGCTATCATCAATTTCAATGCTGAATAGGGGTTTGTCGAATCTTATAAGTTTTTGCATTAAGATGAATCACATCAGTTCCTCATTTTCCGAAGAAGTTAGGTAAAAATGTCATAGTGCACAATGAAGCAGTGTCAAGTTAGGGGTTCAGGTCATTAATTGACAAGAGGAGGATCATCTACAACACTATATCCACGTATATCTTACAACATTCCTAATCCCAGAGGGCACTGAAATTCCAAAACCAGATCGGTTAAATTAGAGGTATGAGCTATAAACATACAACCATATAGCCAGATGTTAATCTTAAACCATGAAACTACTTTGTGCAAAATAGAGGAAAACGACAAGAAGGCTGCATCAATAAAGCTTATCTAATGGCACCTGGAAAACACACTTAAGAAAAGACTTTGCTCAAGAAATTGCATAGCATTATTTAAAGCAATAGAAACCATACTAATATTCTTACAACAAACTAACAAATGAAGGAAATCCTCACTGCTTGAATCAAGCCAAAATCCATTGTTAATTATGAATCAATCACCAAATTCCACTTATAAATGTACAGATAGACACCATATTCATTTATATCATATGAGATTGATTGATCACCATAAGTTTCAATATTATAGCATCAACAATAATTTTCCTGTCTTCCTGACTTGAGGAAGATTCAAACTTGATACAGGCAAAACCAAGTTTTCGTGAACTTCAAATTCTTCCCTGGCTTTCATATGACAAGAGTGGAATCAATTCATGGCATACTTTTGAGTCCATGCTCTTGCTGTCTCCTCACAATAAAACCTTTGGCTCTTGTATATATGAGAAATTTCAGGAACAAGAGGATCATCAAGATTTGGGTTAGTCAGAAGAGAGCAAATTGACAAAAGGACCTTAGAGATTGTTAGTGCGGGACTCCACTGTTCCTTGAGGATATCTAAACAGATGCTACCATTGGAGTTAATGTTTGGATGATAAACCTGATTCAACAACATGGTGCTACATTAGTCTCATGAACAACTATTCACATTATGCTATTTGTGGCAAGAAACATTTTAACACAAAATACTACCAAAAGGCTGACATTTCAAGATCACCCACAAATATAAAGGTTCAACTAAATTCACAGGATCTTTCTCTGCTACAAGTTCATAAAAAATTGAAGCGATACTAAGTATCAGCTAATCTTCATAATGCAAACAGATGACAAAAATTAAGATTTAAGAGCTAAACAAATTACAACAAACTCAAGAAAATTCCTAGAGTCTAAAAAGAAGGGCATTATGATGGAGATTCAAAGAGGAATCCTATACAGGCTACATTTTGATGGAGATTCAAAGAGGAATCCTAGAAAGGCCAAGACACAAAAATTGAACAAACAGTCACAAATCAAGCCACAAACATGAATTTGGGCACATCCTCCAGGGTGCAAAACACTGGTATTAACACCAAGATACTGCTTACACAGCTTTTCAAGATGCGGTTTAAAATGGCGAAAGCTTCGTTGGGAATCAAGTTAAAGGGGAATATAACCCTGAAAACACCAGTCTGAAGAGCAAATTTTCAGAGACCAGAGGTTTAGTTAGTGACTCCAAAATTCTCATCTTTTATCATACCTTAAGCATACACACTTGCTAAAGGTCCATTGAATCTGATTGAAGGTAAAATTTCAAAAATGTATTTCCACCACCCCTTGGAGTCATTTACGTTGATCTCTACATTCAAATACTCTACACAATTCCTGTATGACCAAAACTGGGAGTGATACAAAAGGAAGAGTCACTTCAACAAATAGCATTGAGAAACATGTGACATTGGAGATCTCACTTTTCCCATTAAATTCATTGAATATATAGTAAAATCTAAAAGCTACCCTCTCTGTAACTTGATGAGATGGTTTTTACTTTACCAAAATGACTCTTTATTTCCTTTTCTGTTTAAGGACGAGCAGGATCAGATTCACATCTGAAATATCTAACCTATCTTCAATTTTTAATTTCATATGTTCTTTTATGACGGTCCAAAACTTCAGATTTCCCCAAAAGATATCAAGGTGAAACAGTGAATGGCCAAGAAAATATAAACTGAAAATTGTTCAAAAGGTTCAATTGTCTACTTAATCATTTACTCCAAAGTATAAAAACTATAACAATGTTCAGCTTTTATTAACTGTATTACTGGAATTGCAGAGACAATCAGTTGCAGAGTTAGATTGTAAGAACAATGGGTGATAGGTGAGGAAAGGGCCTGTTCTGATATGTACCAAAAACAGCATTAAGCTTTTATTGACTGTATTACTAAAAACTAACTGTATTATAGGAATTTCGGAGACAGTCATGGTTGCAGAGTTAGGTTATAAGAACTATGGGGGATAGGTGAGGAAAGGGCCTGATCTAATCTGTACCAAAACCAAAATCGATGGCTCATTTTCCAAAATTGTATGTCTATTTTCATTTTATGTGAATTTAAAGTTTTAAAATTATGGATAAATAATCATTAAACATCCATCCAAACAATCTTTAAAGTTAAAATGGATTTGTGGCTTTACCTTTTCTGTTTCCATCGCCATACAGGGTTATTGATCCATCTCGTGGAGGCATGAAATGCTCCATCTGGGCCAACGACGCCAAAAAATAGCCAGCACTACAATTAGCAGAGACATAAGTATAAGGAATCCCTGCTGCTTCAATGGCGCGTCTCACGGCCCGTTTATTAGAGAAAACCTCATTGCCCGGATAGATGGTGTGCTCCATTCTGTCGGGGTCCATCCCGAACTCAAAAGGAAGAAAGCGCTTGATGGTTCCTGCCTCTTTAATGGCCTCAATCACTTTCATCTGCCCCTCTCTCAGATCCTCGGCACCCATCGCCGATATTACAACTTCCACTCGTTTCACGGCATTTACGAGGCTTGTGTGATTGTCAATGGAAGCATCCACCAGGTGTGCTCCTTGAGATTTGAAGGAAATAAGCGTCTCCACTTTGTTGATATCAGAGGTTGTCTGGGCACGATACTGGACATAAGTCTCATGGCCGAAGGCAAGGCTGGCCTTCACTAACCTTCTGGCAAAATAACCGGTTCCTCCAATGATCAATACTCTGCTTCTTTCACCATTATCCAGGGCCATATTTTCCTATTGCTTCTCCCCTTCTCTCTGTAATACTTTACATTCTCTGCAACTTAATATAATATAGATCTCACTGTAACAGTGAACAATCACATTACACCTCTCTGCACCATAACTGTACACATATACAACATGTCGTCGATTATTACTGCTCACTGATTATAACAGCCCAGCGTGTTAGGTAAATCTTGACCGGGTGAGGCAATGTGTAAAGCCAATAATGATCTGAGGCAATGTCATGAAGCCTGTAATCGGCCTAGGTTGTGATCCTTTCATGTCCACTATCATTCCTATAGCAGTGACATGAGCATGATATTCTTCGCAGTGATCTCTGAAGTCATCGTTGGTGAGTAGTTTTCATCAAAATATCTCAGGAATTTTACCTTCAATCTAAATCTGATTGAATCTAATCTCTGACGACCTGATCTGTAGCATAGGGGCCCCGATCCAATGCTCTGATCTTGTACCTGGGATGCGAGCAGCAGAGCGGAGGAATTGCAGAGTGGGAGGCGCCTAGTCGAGGACGATCGGGAAATTTGGGAATTGGCAAAATTCCTCTGCGGCAGTGATCTGTCAGCGAAACTTCGGGATGCCAGCTCGGATCCGGAGTGAATGCGGAGCGGAGGAAGGGGGTCTGTGGAAAAATCACGGAGTGATTGCGGAGCGGATGAAGGGGTGGTGGAGGCAGGGGAGCGTGGCGGAGGGATTGCCGGCAGCCGGAGCTGGACAATTTTTCGGGCGGCGACGGAAACCGGGCAATTCCTCCACCCGGGTAGACTACTCCCTGGTGGAGTGGTTCAGTTTTCTACCATGATTTGTGGAACATTTGACACATAGCCATCGGGAAGCTTGACTATAGAGACTTTTGTTTGGTCCCCAAGCTCACTAATTCAATCCCCTTTAACTTTACACCATCAAATTGAGTGAACAGAGCTTGGAAGTGCCACACAGATGAAATTTTTGGGCTATTTTGGAGAAATCAAGATTCTTCATAATGTGTAGCTCAAAGCAGACGCTGAATTAATTCGGCGCTACGCAAAGGTTTTGAGAGTTTGATGTTCAGAGTGATTATGTCTTTGGTGCTTTCGATGCTTTCATTATTTGTAATTCTGAAGAGATCTAATTTCTGATTTTTCTTAATAAGGAACAAACTGTCAAGACATATGGGAAGGCCATTTTTCTTTACAGAACTCTACAAGGCCTCGGTTTCCGATACTCCATTTTGGAATATTATATGGATTAGATATATAATTTGTTTATGCTCCCTACAACTTCTGCTTTAATAAATCCCGTAGAAAAATTCTTGTATTTCACTGGTTCTAATGCTTTGTTCAACTGCTCCATTTGGAGTCTCCATTAGAGCTTTGGCATTGAGCGTTCGAGGTTTTTGCAAAGAGATATCTACTTAAGCGAACTGGAAGTCTGGTGTTGGAGTGTGAGTAGCATCAATGGTTGGAGGTATGATTTATTGGGCATTAATTTTTTCGATTCTTTTAATTGTTTTATTCTGCATTATAGAATTGTTGTTGTGCTATCATTTGGTATCAGAGTCATTTTTATCTTTGCCTTGGTGTTTATAGACATGCTCTATTTGGCTAAATGTCATATTTTGAGAATTTTCTAAATTAATTGATTTATTTGGAACTATGTCTAATTTTGCTCAATATTTATGCTTATAATATTTATTTGGTTTAATTAAATGCAGTTTGGATAATTGTTGTGCAAATTTATAAGTGTGCTCATATTTAATTTGCATGAATTGATTATTTCTACTCTAAATTAAAACATGCTATTTTGGATGAGTATACGAGACTCATCGTTGAATGTTATGCATGAATATTATAGTTTTATTTATGCAATAGTTTTATTTATGGAAATCATCATTATTCTCATATCAAGCTAATTTTTATGCATAAAAGAAATAATGTCTAGTAATCCATATAATTTTAGTTGATTAGAGAATAGCCACAACATCTCTAATTAAATAATATTATATATTATGTTTGATTAGGATCACATAAGGAATATTTAGACATTAATTATAATTAATTATACTAAATATAATAAAATTTATCCTACAGGAATTTTTATTATATTTATAAATTAATTAGGATAAAATATTAAATTATTCATAACTTACCCACAAGAATTATGAATTAATAGTTTTATCATAAAGTTCAAATTTAAGATAGAATTTATTTCGAATTATAATCATAATATACCCTTCAGGATTATGAATTAAGTGAATAATTTGATAAATTCTATCATAAAGAATAATTGAATCTGCTTGAATTGAAAATTTAGTCCACAATGAATTTTTACGTCATTAAATTCAATTTTAAGCATGATTTACATCGGTAAAGCATGAAATTTTATTTATGCCTGAAATTTAACGTAAGCATGTGATTTGTAATTTTTTGCAGTTGTACAACCTACAAATTTCTTTGAAATTCATTGTGATATCCCTGAACTTAAGGAAGATAACTATAAGGTTTGGAAGGAGAGAGTTTTACTTCATTTGGGGTGGATGGACATAGACAATTCTATTAGGAAAGATGAACCACCAGCACTGCAGCGGACATCACGCTTTATGAGCGATGGGAGCGATCTAATCACCTAAGCATAATGCTGATTAAGACTAAAATTTCCGCTGATAGTCGTGGTTCTATTGAACAGTATGAAAAGGTCTAAGACTTGCTGAAAGCCATTGATGATCAATTCGTTGCTTCACACAATGGACTAGAAAACACCCTAATCATAAAGTTCTCATCCCTAAGGCTCACGAGTGTGAAACGTGTACACGAGCACATTATGCAAATGAGGGACACTTTGGCTCAATTGAAGAAACTCGATGTTGAAATATCGAAGTCCTTTCTGGTGCACTACATCTTGAACACCTTTCCGCACAAATACGAACCCTTCAAAATCTCATACAACACACATAAGGATAAATGGTCAATTAATGAGCTCATGACCATGTGTGTTCAAGAGGAATAGACATTGTTGATGGAACTGGGAGAAAGTGCAATGATGGTATTGTGAGAAAAGGGAAAATCTCAAGCCAATCGGAAAGGGAAAGGTAAAGTACCTCCCCAAGCTGATATCAAGAAAGATTCCAAGTGTTTCTTCTGTAAAAAGAAGGGACACATGAAGAAGGAATGCGCCAAATTTCAGAAATGGCTTGCGGACAAAGGTAATCCAATCTCATTTGTTTGTTATGAATCTAATATGGTTAATATCAATATTAACACCTAGTGGATTGATTCTAGATCACCAATTCACATTTCGAATTCCTTGTAGGGTTTGCAAAACCTAATGAATCCAGTGCGAAGTTAGCAAAGCATCTTATTAGGAAACATGATGGGATCGTATGTGGAAGCTATAGGAACATGCTATTTAACTTTAAGTAGTGGTTTTTTTTTAGAATTAGAAAAAACCTTTTATGTTCCAAGTTTTTCTAAAAACTTGATTTCAGTTTCAAGGATTGTACCTTTTGGATATTCCTTCAACTTTTCAGAAACATCCTTTAGTTTATTTTATAAATCTGATTGTGTTGGGAATGGTATTTTGTCTAATGGTCTTTAATGCATTAATTTACAAAACAATGCCACTTATGATTCAATGCATGTTCACATTGGCACTAAAAGATGTGTTATTAATGAAGATTCCTCTAAATTATAGCACCAGAGATTAGGTCATATCTTCATAGAAAGAATTAAAAGACTAGCAGATGAAAGGATGCTTAATACTCTAGATTTTATTGATTTTGAGACTTCTGTGGACTGCATAAACGGAAAGTAGACCAACAAGTCAAAGGAAGGTGCCAATAGGAGTTCGGACATATTATAGATCAAACATACTGATATATGTAGTCCATACATGGACTCACATGGTCAGATATGTGTCATCTCTTTTATAGATGATTACTCACTATATATGTATCTCTACATGCTTCATAAAAGGAACGAAGCATTAGATGCCTTTAACATCTTTAAGGATGAAGTAGAGAAACAATGCAGCAAACAAATTAAGATTGTGAGATTAGATAGAGATGGAGAATATTATGGTAGATACACAGAAGATGGACAAGCACCTAGGCCATTTGCAAAATTTCTTCAAGAGCATGGGATTGTTGCCCAATACACCATGCCTAGTTCACCCAACCAGAATGGTGTAGCATAGAGAAGAAACCGAACATTATTGGACATGGTGTTGATTATGCTTAGTAGCTCCAACCTTCCTAAATCCTTGTGGAATGAAGCACTTAAGACAACAATGTATATATTAAACCAAGTTCCAACCAAGGTTGTTCCTAAAACACCATTTGAATTATGGAAAGGTTGGAAACCGGGTTTGTGACATATGTGCATTTGGGGATGCCCGTCTAAAGTGAGAATATATAATCCACAAGAGAAGAAGCTAGAACCAAGGACCATTAGTGGGTATTTCATTGGATATTCTGAAAGGTCTAAAGGTTATAGATTGTCTTGTCCATCTCACAGAACTAGGATTGTGGAATCAATAAATGCAAAGTTTCTTGAAAATGATCTAATCAGTGGGAGTGATCAAACCAAGAACATAGTTTTTGAGAAGGATCATTCAGAATATCAACCTGAAAATGACTTAATCAGTGGGAGCGATCAAACCAATAACATAGTTTCTGAGAAGGATCATTCAAAATCTCAACCTTCCACCTCAAGTGATACATTGGTCATTGTTCATAACACCCTTCAAGTACAAACTGGCATTGAACAACCAATTGTTAAAGTTCCACAAGCTACTGACGACATCCCAGAAGATCAGGTAGTTCAAGAGTTGCCAAGAACTTTTGAACAAGGAGTTAAACCACATACTTCTTAGGAAGATGATGGTACAAGATTAAGAAGATCTACTAGACCAAAGAGATCAACAATTCCTGATGATTATGTTGTGTATCTACAAGAATCTGACTATAACATTGGAGCCGAAAATGATCCCAAGTCCTTGTCACAAGCCATGAGTTGCAAAGAATCAGAATTATGGTACGATGCAAAGAAGGAAGAGATGAATTCTATAAAGAGTAACAAAGTCTGGGATCTTGTTGAGTTTCCTAATGGTCCAAAAGCCATTGGATGTAAATGGGTATTTAAGACAAAGAAAGACTAATTCGGCAACATTGAGAGAGACAAGGCAAGACTTGTTGATAAGGAATTCACTTCGAAAGAAGGAATCAACTACATGGAGACTTTCTTTCCTTTATATAAGAAAGATTCCTTGTGTGTTATTATGCCATTAGTAGCCCATTTTGACTTGAAGTTGCAAAAAATGGATGTGAAAACGACATTTCTTAATGGAGATCTAGAGGAGGAGGTTTACATGAAACAACCTAAAGGATTCCCCTCTAGTGATGGTGAGCAATTGGTTTGCAAGCTCAAGAAATCCTTCTACTATTTAAAACAAGCATCCCACCAAATGTATTTGAAATTCCATAATGTAATTTCTTCATTCAGTTTTGTAGAAAACATTATGGATCAATGTATATACCTGAAAGTCAGTGGGAGTAAAATTTGTTTTCTTGTTTTATATGTGGATGACATTTTGCTACCAACCAATGATAAGGGTTTACTGCATGAGGTGAAACAATTCCTCTCCAAAAATCTTAATATGAAGGATATGGGTGAGGTATCTTATGTCATTGGCATTAAGATCCGTAGAGAAAGATTTCGAGGCATCTTGGGTCCGTCACAGGAAACCTATATTAATAAAATTTTAGAGAGATTTCGGATGAAGGATTGTTCATCAAGTGTAGCTCCCATTGTGAAGGGTGAAGGTTCAATTTGAACCAATGCCCGAAGAATGACTTTGAAAGAGAACAAATGAAGAACATTCCATATGCTTCTGCTATCGGAAGCCTAATGTATGTTCAGGTCTACACAAGACCTGAAATTGTATTTTTGTGGGAATGTTGGGACAATATCAGAGTAATCCAGGTTTAGACCACTATAGAGCTGCAAAGAAAGTAACGAGGTACCTTCAAGGAATGAAAAACAACATGCTTATGTATAGACGAATGGGCAATTTGGAAGTAATTGGCTACTTAGATTCTGACTTTGTTGGATGTGTTGATTCATGCAAATCAACATCAAGATACATTTTTATGATAGTCGGTGGAGCTATATCATGGAGGAGTGCCAAGACGACCTTGATTGCCACTTCCACTATGTAAGCCAAGTTCATCCCCTATTTTGAGGCTACCTCAAATTGTGTATGGCTTAAGAGTTTCATTTATGGGTTTAGAATTATGGATTCTATCTCTATAACATTGAGAATGTATTGCGACAATTTAGCTATTGTTTTTATGGCTAAAAACAATAAAAGTGGGAGTCAAAATAAACACATCGACATTAAGTGTTTAGCTATAAGGGAACGTGTTAATGAAAAGAAAGTGGTCATTGAGCACGTCAGCACTGAGTTGATGATCGCTGATCATTTGACTAAGGGCATGCCACCATTTAAATTCAAGGATCATGTAATGAATATGGGACTTAGTTCCATTATTTAGTTTATCATTGTATGGACAATGTTATTTTAATGAAATTCTTGATTATTGTGATGTTTTTCTCATGTTTATGTGCACTTTAATTTGATTTGAGAGAATTCATCTGTGTAGGACCAAGAATAAACATAGGGTTTATTCATTAAGAAATTGTTGCCACATAAATTATAGTAGAAATAAATACATAGTAATACATGGAAGATAATACTCGTCATTAGAGGACTTATCACTATGATTCATGTATCTATTACTTAATACAGATTATCAATGTGTTTTAAGATGAGACAATAAGATTGGAAATATGGACCAAGTGGGAGAATGTGAGCTCAACGGTCACCAACTATCAGGAAAATTGTCTGCTGCCAAACTGTATATCGGAGAATTTCCCTTTCCAGCTATTGATAATTAAGGAAACCATCTGCAGTTAACTTAATTTCTGGTTGGGAGCTCCTAGAGTGGTCCATTATCTCCTCTGTAATTCTCTACCATGATTTTTGGAACACTTGACACATAGCCATCAAAAGCTTGATGGAAGCTTGGCTATAAAGATTTTTGTTTGGTCCCCAAGCTCACTAACTCAATCCCCTTCACCCTTACACCATCATGTTGAGTGAGCAAAGCTTGGAAGTGCCACACAAATGAGAGTTTGGGTTATTTTGGAGAAATCAAGACTCTTCATAATGTATAGCTCAAAGAAGAGGTTGAACTAATTCAGCACTACGCAAGGGATTTGAGAGTTTGACGTTCAGATTGATTATGTCTTTGGTGCTTTCGATGCTTTCATTATTTGTAATTCTAAAGAGATCTAACTTCTGATTTTTCTTAATAAGGAACAAACTGTCAAGACATACGAGAAGGCCATTTTTCTTTACATAGCTCTGCAAGGCCTCGGTTTCTGCTACTGCATTTTAGAATATTATATGCATTAGATATATAATTTGTTTCTACTCCCTACACCTTCTGCTTTAATAATTCTCGCAAAAAAAATTCGTGTATTTCGCTAGTTCTAGTGCTTTGTTTAGCTGCTCCGTTTGGAGTCTCCATTGGAGCTTCGACATTGAGAATTCAAGGTTTTTGCAAAGAGATATCTACCTCAAGTGAATTGGAAGTCTAGTGTCAGAGTGTGAGAAGTGTCAATGGCCGGAGATATGATTTATTGGGCATTAAAGTTTTCAATTCTTTTAAGTGTTTTATTTTGCATTATAGAATCATTGTTGTGTTATCATTTGGTATTGTAGCGATTTTTATCTCTGTCTTGGTGTTTATAGACATGCTTTGTTTGACTAAATGTCATATTTTGAGAATTTTCCGAATTAAAGCATTTATTTAGAAATATGTCTAATTTTTCTCAATTTTTATGCTTATAATATTTATTTGGTTTAATTATATGCAATTTGGATAATTGTTGTGCAAATTTATAACTGTGCTCATATTTAATTTGCATGAACTGATTATTTCTGCTCTAAATTAAAACATGTTATTTTGGATGAGTATACGAGACTCATCGTTGAATGTTATGCATGAATATTATAGTTTTATTTATGCAAATTTTCATTATTCTCATATCAAGCTAGTTTTTATGTATAAAAGAAATAATGCCTAGTGATCCATATAATTTTAATTAAATAGAGAATAGCCACAACATCTCTAATTAAATAATATTATATATTATGATTGATTAGGATCACATAAAGAATATTTAGACATTAATTGTAATTAATTATACTAAATATAATAAATTTTATCCCGCGGGAATTTTTATTATATTTATATAACTAGTTAAGATAAAATATTAAATTATTCATAACTTACCCACATGAATTATAAATTAATAGTTTTCTCATAAAGTTGAAATCTAAGATAGAATTATATCGAATTATAATGATAATATACTCTTTAGTATTATGAATTAAGTGAATAATTTGATAAATTCGATCATAAAAAATAATTGAATCTACTTGAATTGAAAATTTAGTCCACACACAATTTTTATGTCATTACATTCAATTTTAAGCATGATTTAGATTGGGAAAGAATGAAATTTTATTTAGGCCTCAAATTTAACGTAAGCATGTGATCTTTAAATCTATGCAGTTGTACAACCTGCAAATTTCTTTGAAATTTGTTGTGATATCTCTCAGCTTAAGGGAGATAACTCAAAGGTCTCTAAGGAGAGAGTTCTCCTTCATTTGGGGTGGATGGACATAGACTATGCTATTAGGAAATATGAACCACTGGCACTCACTAATACCAGCACTACAGTGGGCATCACGCTTTATGAGCGATGGGAGCGATCTAATCGCCTAAGCATGATGTTCATTAAGACTAAAATTTCAGTTGGTATTTGTGGTTCCATTGATTAGCAAGAAAAGGTTCGAGACTTGCTGAAAGCCATTGATGATCTATTCATCACTTCAAACAAGGCACTAGCAAGCACCCTAATCATGAAGTTATCATCCCTAAGGCTCACTAGTGTGAAAGGTGTACGTGAGCACATCATGAAAATGAGGAACACTATGGCTCAACTGAAGAAACTCGAGGTTGAAATATCAGAGTACTTCATAGTGCACTACATCCTAAACACCCTTCCATGCCAACACGGGCCCTTCAAAATCTCATACAACACACATAAGGATAAATGGTCAATTAATGAACTCATGACCATGTGTGTTCAAGAGGAAGAGAGACTGGTGATGGCACTAGGAGAAAGTGCAATGCTGGTAACGCAAGGAAAGGGCAAATCTCAAGCCAATCGGAAAGGGAAAGGTAAAGTATCTCCCCAAGCCAATATGAAGAAGGATTTCAAGTGTTTCTTCTGTGAAAAGAAGGGACACATGAAGAAGGAATGCGCCAAATTTCAGAAATGGCTTGTAGACAATGGTAAACCAATCTTGTTTGTTTGTTATGAATCTAATATGGTTAATGTCAATATTAACACCTAGTGGATTGATTCTGGATCAACAATTCACACTTCGAATTCCTTCATGGGTTTGCAAAACCTAAGGAAGCCAGTGGGAAGTGACCAAAGCATCTTATTAGGAAACAATATGGGCTCACATGTGGAAGCTATACGAACATGATATTTAACTTTAAGTAGTGGTTTTCTTTTAGAATTTGAAAAGACCTTTTATGTTCCAAGTTTTTCTAGAAACTTGATTTCGGTTTCAAGGATTGTACCTTTTGGATATTCCTTCAACTTTTCAGAAACATCCTTCAGTTTATTTTATAAATCTGATTGTGTTGGGAATGGTATTTTGTCTAATGGTCTTTACTTCATCAATTTACAAAACAATGTCACTTATGATTCAATGCATGTTCACACTCGCACTAAAAGATGTGTTATTAATCAAGATTCCTCTAAATTATGGCATCAGAGATTAGGTCATATCTCCATAGAAAGAATTAAAAGATTAATAAATGAAGGGATACTTAATACTCTATATTTTACTGATTTTGAGACTTGTGTGGACTGCATAAAGGAAAATCAGACCAACAAGTCAAAGAAAGGTGCCAATAGAAGTTCATACATATTAGAGATCATACATACTGATATATGTAGTCCAGACATGGACTCACATGGGTAGAGATACTTCATCTCTTTTATAGATGATTACTCATGATATATGTATCTCTACATGCTTCATGAAAAGAATGAAGCATTAGATGCCTTTAAGATCTTTAAGGCTAAAGTAAAGAAACAATGTGGCAAGCAAATTAAGATCGTGAGATCAGATAGAGATGGAGAATATTATGGTAGATACACAGAAGATGGAGAAGCACCTAGACCATTTGCAAAATTTCTTCAAGAGCATTGGATTGTTGCCCAATAGACCATGCCTGGTTCACCCGACCAGAATGGTGTAGCAGAAAGAAGAAACCGAACATTATTGGACATGGTGCGGAGTATGCTTAGCAGTTCCAATCTTCCAAAATCCTTGTGGGCTAAAGCACTTAAGATGACAAGGTATATATTAAATCGAGTTCCAACCAATGCTGGTCCTAAAACACCATTTGAATTATGGAAAGGTTGAAAACGGAGTTTGCAACATATGCGCATTTGGGGATGCCTGTCTAAAGTGAGAATATATAAACCACAAGAGAAGAAGTTGGACGCAAGGAACATTAGTGGGTATTTCATTGGATATGCTGAAAGGTCTAAAGGTTACATATTTTATTGTCCATCTCACGGCACTAGGATTGTGGAATCAAGAAATGCAAAGTTTCTTGAAAATGACTTGGTCAATGGGAGCGATCAAACCAGGAACACAGTTTCTGAGAAGGATCATTTAGAATCTCAACCTTCCACCTCAAGTGATAGATTGGTCATTGTCGAAAGCACCCCTTAAGTACAAACTAGTGTTGAACAACCAATTTTTGAAGTTCCACAGGCTGCTGATGACATTCCAGTAGATCAGGTAGTTCAACAGTTGCCAAGAACTTTTGAAGAACGAGTTGAACCACATACTTCTCAGGAATATGATGGTACAACATTAAGAAGATCTACTAGACCAAAGAGATCAACAATTCCTGATGATTATGTTGTGTATCTGCAAGAATCTCACTATAACATTGGAGACGAAAATGATCCCAAGTCCTTCTAACAAGTCATGAGTTGCAAGGAATCAGAATTATGGTACGATGGCATGAAGGAAGAGATGAATTCTATAAAGAGTAATGAAGTCTGGGATCTTATTGAGTTTCCTAATGGTGCAAAATCCATTGGATGTAAATGGGTCTTTAAGACAAATAAATAGTAATTTGGAAACATTGAGAGATACAAGGCAAGACTTGTTGCTAAGGGATTCACTCAGAAAGAAGGAATCGACTACACAGAGACTTTCTCTCCTGTATCTAAGAAATATTCCTTGCGTGTTATTATGGAATTAGTAGCCCATTTTTACTTGGAGTTGCAACAAATGGATATGAAAATGACATTTCTCAATGGAGATATAGAGGAGGAGGTTTACATGAAACAACCTGAAGGATTCCCCTCTAGTGATGGTGAACAATTGGTTTGCAAGCTCACGAAATCCTTATACGGTTTAAAACAAGCATCCTGCCAATGGAATTTGAAATTCCATAATGTAATTTCTTCATTTCGTTTTGTAGAAAACATTATGGATAAATGTATATACTGTCTAGTCAATTTAACATCTTAAATTTCTCTACATAAATTATCAATTCGGGTATCGTAAACTGATGAAGTGTGGTGCACCATATGTGCTTAGTTAACCTTTTTTCTTACTTCGTTGTTTTATAGTTTTTATCTTGTTTTGGGGTTTTGTTTTTGTTGATTTCCTAAAGTGTCTAATACAAGTGGAAATCCTATTATAAGGTCTTAAGAATACTTTTAAAGGTCAAGTATGGATAGAGATTTCAAGACAAGGTTTATGTCCCTTATCGTAACTTCCAAAACTTAGCACTTCAAAAGATCTTAAAACATGTTATCGATCAAATCAGTACTTGAACAAAAGTGTAAATATGTAGCTACTTAAATCAAATAAAAGATGAAATACTGATCATGAAATCACTGTCTTTGCTGCTCATCTAAATACAAAAAAAATAAGTTAAGCTACTGCACTCAAACAAGTCAAAAACTGCAAACTAATAAAAGTAAAACCAATTCACTTCATTCATAGTCCGATAGCTTGCCAAGTAGTCTAATCTATGGCTATGGAGATAATGCCAACGATATGAGGAATTTGATATCTAATTGCAAAAAAATAAAGCTAAAAGCATATCACATCATTCATAGTCCGATAGCTCGCCAAGTAGTCTAAGCTATGGATCTGGAGATAATGTCAATGGTATGAGGAGTTCGATATCTATTTGCAGAAAAATAAAGTTAAAATCAAATCGCATCATTCATAGCCAATAGCTCGCCAAGTAGTCTAAGTTATGGCTCTGGAGATAACATCAATGATATGAAGAATTTGATATCTTATTGCAGAAAAAATAAAGCTAAAATCAAATCACATCATTCATAGTCTGATAGCTCACCAAGTAGTCTAAGCTATGGCTCTAGAGATAACGTCAATGATATGAGGGATTTGATATCTAAACTAACTGACAAAACAAATGAATAAAACTGAAATCAAAGCATAACTAAAATTGAAAAGATAAAAAAGCAAAGTCAGCAGAGAGGCAAATCTCATGTCACTATTTGATGAAAAAACATGTAAAGAAAAACTAATCTACAATCAAACAGTTGAACACACTTACATAAATTAAAATTCCATGAATGGAAAATCTAAAATATCAAACTTGAAAGCAATAAAATGACATACATGAATGAAATAAAAGCAAAATTACAGAATGAAATCTACTCTATCTTACATTCTAATGTGCTCCATGACATCTACTTCACATCTCCTTCCATGTTGAGAACATCAAAGCTTTATTAAAATTCTTCAAATTTACAAAGTACAACAAAGCTCTCTAAAGATTTAAAAGCCATCCCACAAGCTAACAAGTTTAAGAACTAACCAGTTAACAAATGAAGGAGAGAGATCTCCTATTTATACAAAAAGATGAGAAGCCATCTCATTAATGACAATCCATGAATCTCTCCCTCTACCTCTAGAGTCCTAATCAAAATAGGAACTGATAAGACACATGTATTCTTAGAGTTTCAATACAATTAGGAGATGTGACACATATCCTCATGATCCCGTGATTCTCTCCACTCAAATTCGAATTTGGCCTTAGGGTGCCACATAAGGGTCTTCTAGAAACCTCCTTTCAACCTACACATGTCAACAATCTCAACCCACTTGTTAGGTATAACCATATGCACATTATTTTCTAATTTTTAACCACAAATTCACTTAAAAAGGCTAAGAATTGATAAAGTTTGGAAAAACATAAATGTGGCCCAATGATAATGAAATTGGGATGAATGTAGTGACATAGTAGTGAAATGGAGGTGATATAATGGACATAATAGTGAAAATGTAATGGAAATGAATGACATTTTCAAGACCCAACATATACCTAAAAGTTAGTCGGAGTAAAATTTGTTTTCTTATTTTATATGTGGATGACATTTTGCTAGCAACCAATGATAAGGGTTTGCTACATGAGGTGAAACAATTCCTCTCTAAAAATTTCGATATGAAGGATATGGGTGAGGCATCTTATGTCATTGGCATTAAGATCCATAGAGACAGATTTCGAGGCATCTTGGGTCTGTCACAAGAAACCTATATTAATAAAATTTTAGAGAGATTTCAAATGAAGGATTGTTCACCAAGTGTAGCTCCCATTGTGAAGGATGACAGGTTTGATTTGAACCAATGCCCGAAGAACGACTTTGAAAGGGAAAAAATGAAGAACATTCCATAAGCTTCTGTTGTCGAAAGCTTAATGTATGCTCAGGTCTGCACAAGATCTGACATTGCATTTGTTGTGGGAATGTTGGGATGATATTAGAGTAATCCAAGTTTTGGGTTATTTTGGAGAAATCAAGACTCTTCATAATGTATAGCTCAGAGCAGAGGCTGAATTAATTCGGTGCTACGTGAGGGTTTTAAGAGTTTGACATTCAAAGTGATTATTTCTTTGTTGTTTTCGATGCTTTCATTATTTGTAATTATGAAGAGATCTAATTTCTGATTTTTCTTAATAAGGAACAAACTGTCAAGACATACGTGAAGGCCATTTTTCTTTACACAGCTCTACAAGGCCTTGGTTTCCACTACTCCATTTTAGAATATTATATGGATTAGATATATAATTTGTTTCCACTCCCTACACATTCTACTTTAATAAATCTCGCAGAAAAAATCTTGTATTTCGCCAGTTCTAGTGCTTCGTTTAGCTGCTCCGTTTCAAGTCTCCATTGGAGCTTTGGCATTGAGCGTTCAAGGTTTTTGCAAATAGATATCTACCTCAATCAAATTGGAGGTCTGGTGTCAGAGTGTGAGCAACATCAATGGTCGGAGGTATGATTTATTGGTCATTAAAGTTTTCGATTCTTTTAAGTGTTTTATTCTGCATTATAAAATCCTTATTGTGCTATCATGTCACTGTAAATATAACTAACTGTGCATCATCGTCACTAATAGCTTAGCTCCAAGATCTCTCAATACATGCATGAGTGACTGGAATCATTGCATATTAACACTTTTGGGTACCGCCCACTGTTGACACCTAGTCCTTGTGATTGGGTGAATTATTGTAAATAGATAGATAGGAAATATGAACAATCATTAGGAGACGAACTGAGTACTCTCTCCCTCATGTATATAATGAGGACCTACCTGATGGAATAACACAATCAATTTATTTTTTCCCTATGGAGTTACTGCCTGGCCTGACATGGTATCCGAGCTATCTCTTTTTAGCCTTTGTGTCCCTTGTAACTCCCTGTCTGCTCTCCATATAGCTGAGCAGCTCCTCCATAAAATTAGTTGCTCCTGACATGGTAGCTACCCCACTGTCCATACTACCCATACTGCTCCACTATCCAACACTATCCATCTTGTCTGATTGTTCATAAACATTTCAAAAAAGGGGTGCTGCACTGACATAAGATAAGCATTGTTGTGTGCGTTAAAGTTTTAAAATTGGCGTATTTTTTTCCTTGTCTCTTGTAAAGAGGGTGCTATTGCACCTGCCACCTCCATTGCATGAATTGCTTCACTATTTACTTGTGTTGTCTAGACTGCCCATGAACGTTCCTGAAAGAAGCGTTGTCCATGCTATCCTGAAAGAAGCTTTGTAAGTTAAAATTGTTTTTGTGAAAGGTATCCACGCTGATTTTTGAAGCTCCTGACATGGTATCCATGTTGTTTGGTGGAGCGAAGAACAGCCACAAACAATGACTCTGCTTGTGATTCTACTATGTTGCTCTTGCATCTTGAATGCTACTCCTTTGAAGAACCATTCGTTGAAGAACCAGAACAAATCAGAACCACTATTGGGACCTGCGTGTGTGAATCAGGTTCCAACGTTGTGTATTAGTTGTATCAACTCTGTGTATTTTCATCCTGGCTGTGTATTAATGTTGATATTCTTGTATGTGTTGAAATCTTGATATGCTGACAGTTTCCTATAGTTTAAAAGTACTTGCCTACAGTTTAAGTACAGGTTCATGGAGCTGGGTTCCTTGTTATAACCGGGATGATCATAGTGCGAAACACAACAAAAGAGGATGATTTGGGCCCATTGTGATCCCCACGGCTTTTCACCCCAGACTAGATACGTGATCGTAGAAGGAAACTTGGAGCTCCTACCTTCTGTTTGTCTTTGTGAATGAAATTATAGTTTGAGGTTGAAGCTCTATGGCTAGTTTAGTTCATGGAATTATAGGTTGAGATGGATGTTGTAAGTCTAATATAATTGGTTTTGTAATCTGGTTTCTATGTTGTGACCTTCTTTTCATGCGTGGAGACATGGTGACTTGTCACTTTGCGTTTTTTTTTAAACTGACAGCGACTTACAAAAGGTCGTGCAAGCTGAGCACTGATGAGCTGTGGAGTCAATGGTTGATATTAATGATAAATAGTTACTTGTATATATAAACAATGCTTGTTTGATGCACAACTTTGGAAGGGATTGTCGACTCCTCGGTGTTGGCGTTTGAACACCTTTTTTCTTTGTGATCAGTTGGATTTTTTTTCCCAAAGTTATATGATTCCGACCTACACCTACTTGAGTTATGCTCAAGGATAAATTTATACCAGTATAAATGGTATATAATGTAAAAGCCTTTTGGTGGACGGAATGCTTTATGCTGTTGAGAGTATTTTTTGGACTTAGTATACTACCATATTCTATACTTTAACATTGTGCAGATGAATGTGGATTGACATTTGAGTTTGCTCTCCTGTCACATCAGAACTATATTTTTTTTCCATTAAGAGTAAAAATTTTGCAGCAGAATTTTTTTTTTTTGCTACAGAATGCATTCAATCATATCCATGGTGGGAATAGTTCTCACTAGCAAGGAGAACTATCCTGAATGATCCCGGATTATAAAAAAAAACCTCATTTTCAATGAGTTGTGGAAAGGAGTGCATGTCAGAGACGGAGACAATGACCCAGTACAGCCTACCTCAGACAAAGAGTTGGTCATTTGGGAAAACAAGAACAACAAAGCTTATGCTTTAATCGCAACATCTATAAATAAAGAGGTGAGTCGCCATATTTTGTCATATTCAACTTCCTTTGAAGCTTTACAAAAGCTGAAAGAACTCTATGACTCACATTCTACACTTGAATTTGTTCAACTCATGATTAAACTCTTCACTCTTGAACTGCAAAATAATGATCCTCTTGCTCTTGCATTTGAAATAAAGTCTATAATGCATAATATCAAATCCACTAAGGTTGAATTAGATATTCCTCTTATTGCTTTTCTCAAGGCAATTTATCCTACTTACTCCAATTATCTTGAGTCATTGCAAGAAAATGGAAATCTCAAAGATATAACCTTTGACTCTCTTGGGAAAAAGTTTGTTGAAAGAGAGAAAGATTTTGGAAAGAAGACAACCCCTAAATCTTCTGAAGAGACTGTGTGCCTTGCTCATAAATAAAAGCATGCTGCTCAAGATTCTAAAAGAGGAAGAGGAAGATATTTCGGAGGCACGGGGGGGCAGACATTCTCAAGGAGAAAAGGCAGATTTGCACTGTATTCGATGCAAAAGAAATGGATCACATGACGCCTCTACATGCAAGCTGCCATGGGACAAAATTGAGCAGAAAAGAAATCAATAGAAAGGTAAAACTGATGATACAGACAAAGGTAAAGAACCTGAATCCGCTCACTATATTGAGGCACAATGTAACATTGGAGTAAATGAAGATTTATTTAATGCTTCACTTGCTTCTTGGAAAAATGATTGGTTGCTTGATTCAGGAGCAACCTGCCACATGACTCATAGAAAAGATTTTTTTGAAGATTTCACTGACAATGTTGATGCAGCAGTATACTTTGCAGATCAATCAAAAATTAAGCCATGAGGGCTTGGCACAATCAGGCTTAAACTGCTTGGTCTTCTAGACTTTCTTCTGCATCATGTTCTATATCTCCCACAGCTCAAAAGAAACTTGCTGTCCTTGCTCCACATCCGCCAGCAAGGTCACTCCATTCATATGTTTGATGGCAAGCTTGAGGTAAGAAAAGCATCTGACCACTCACTTGTCATGAGGGGAATAGAAGAAGAAAGGCTTCTCAAACTGCAAGGAACATCTGCTCATGCACAACATTTCTCATACAATTCTCATCATGAAGAAGGTACACTTGCATCAAGTTTATTATGGCATGCTAGATTTGGAAATTTGAACTATGACAGTCTTTGCTTATTGAAGAAAAATGGTGTTGTTGGTTTGCCTAAAGTTCCTAGAAAACTTAAGCAATGTGATGCTTGCATTCTAGGAAAGCATAGCAAACAGTCTTTTCATGATTCGCATTCAAGAGCACATAGGAAACTTGAACTCATTCATTCAGATTTATGTGGTCCAATGCCTGTTCCTTCTGCAAATGGAAATAAATATATCATAACATTTATTGATGACTACACCAGAATGTGTTGGGTTTATTTATTGAAGAACAAATCTGATGCTTTCCTAACATTCAAGAATTTTCATAAATGGATTGAAAATGATGCACAATCTCATATTGGGTCTATTCGAACTCATAATGGAAAAGAATATACATCAAATGAATTTGAAAACTATCTTCGCCAACATGGGATCAAACATCAAACAACTGTGCCTTATAATCTCCAACAGAATGGTGTAGCTGAAAGAATGAATAGAACAATCTTGAATATGGTACGATCCATGCTTTTCTTCAAAAATGTAAAGATAATGTTTTGGGCTGATGCTGTTCTATGTGCCGCATATATAAAGAATAGATGTCCATCTAATGCTATAAGAAACAAGACTCCTTATGAATTGTGGTTTGGACATGTTCCTTCGGTAAAACATCTCAGGGCCTTTGGTTCCACCTGTTATGCTTTGATACCAAAGGTACATAGAAACAAACTTGGTGCTAGAAGTCATAAGTGTATCTTTCTGGGGTACTCAAACACCTCCAAAGCATACTGCCTCTATGATGAAGTAAATAAAAAGTTTGTTGTATCTAGAGATGTAATTTTTCTTGAATCATCCAAAACTGACAATGTTGTTGAGCGACAACTTGATTGTTTGGATAGATTCGCAAAAGAAAAATCATTTCAAGAATTTGATAATCAGATTCCACATCTTGAAGAGGGGATTCCTATAGTAGATCAACATGTGGAATCTTCTTCTGAAGAACACTCTCCCCCGCATGAAACTCCAACAACGGATGATGCTTTAAGTGATGTAATTGATAGAATTGGGAGACTCAATCTTGATTCAGTACCAACTCAATCAACAGCGCAACTTGGACCATCTCAGAAAGGTCCCCCAAAGTGGCTGACAAAGACACTTGAAAGTGTTCATCCTGATGAAATTGGAAAAATAGGAACCAGAAATTCAAACCGACAAAATGGAGGTGATGTAGATGACTCTAATTCACCTGTTGATATGGATGTTTCTTATGATTGTGATTTGAACTTGTCTACATATTTTGAACCAACTTCCTTCAAAGAAGTTGCTTCTCGTGATGAATGGAAAGAAGCAATGCAAAAGGAGTATGATTCCCTCATAAAGAACAACACTTGGAAGTTGGTTGATCCTCCATTAGGAACCAAACCAATTGGCTGCAAGTGGGTCTACAAGAACAAGTATAAATCTGATGGCTCACTTGACAAGCACAAAGCTAGGCTTGTGGCAAAAGGTTTTACACAGAAGGAAGGGGTCGATTATGAGGAGACTTTTTCCCCCACAACAAAATGGGCTACTATCCTGACACTCTTTCCACTAGCATCTCAGAACGGTTGGAAAGTCCATCAAATGGATGTAAAAACTTCTTTCTTGAATGGAGATCTAAAAGAAAATGTTTTTATGTCCCAGCCTAAAGGATTTGTTGTGAAAGGACATGAACATA
>APFE030653461.1:102529-118282 GCA_000404065.3 Pinus taeda
GAAGTTGCTTCTCATGATGAATGGAAAGAAGCGATGCAAAAGGAGTATGATGCCCTCATAAAGAACGACACTTGGAAGTTGGTTGATCCTCCATTTGGAACCAAACCAATTGGCTGCAAGTGGTTCTATAAGAATGAGTATAAAGCTGATGGATCACTTGACAAGCCCAAACCTAGGCTTGTGGCAAAAGGTTTTGCACAGAAGGAAGGGGTCAATTATGAGGAGACTTTTGCCCCCACAGCAAAATGGGCTACCATCCGGACACTCTTTGCACTAACAGCTCAGAATGGGTGGAAAGTCCACCAAATGGACGTAAAAACTGCTTTCTTGAATGGAGATCTAAAAGAGAATGTTTTTATGTCCCAGCCTGAAGGTTTTTCTGTGAAAGGAGATGAACATAAAGTATGCAAACTTGTGAATTCCTTATATGGCCTCAAACTAGCATCGCAAGCCTAGTATGAAAAACTAACTGAGCATCTTCTGAAACTCAATTTCAAACATTTTCATCTTGATGATGCAACTTTATTTGTCAAGAAAGTTGGAAAAATTGTTGTATATCTTGTGGTATATGTAGATGATCTTTTGATGACAGGGAACAATGAAAGCTACATTGCATCCATAAAGAAAGAATTGGGGAAAAGTTTTGAAATCACTGATTTGGGCTATGTTCACTACTTCTTGGATTGAAGTAACCCAACATCCAAGGTCCATATTTTTTCTCAAAGAATACATTGGAGATCTGTTGAATAGGTTTGGCATGACAGAGTGCAATCCTCTTACTACTCCAATGGAACAAAACTTAAAGCTCACATCTATTGAACGAAAGGAATTTGAGGATGCAACAAAGTATAGACAGCTTGTAGGAAGTCTCAACTAACTAACTACTACTAGACAAAACATTTCATTTGCTGTTGGAATCCTCTCAAGGTTCATGCAAAAGCCTTGTGAGGGACATTGGTTTGCTGCAAAAAAGGTTCTAAGGTACTTGAAGGGAACTCAAGGCTTTGGAATCAAGTATACCCAGGTGGACAACATCAGCTTGATTGGATACTCTGATTCAAACTTCGATGGAGACAAAGAAACTGGGGTATCTACTTCAGGATATCCTATGAGTCTTGGATCAGGAGCTGTCTCCTGGATATCACGCAAATAATCAGTTCCAGCATATTCCACAACAAAAGCAAAATATGTGGCAGCAGCTGAAGAAACAAAAGAAATTGTGTGGCTCAGGAAAATTCTTGAAGATTTGCGAGTAAAACAAGTACAATCAACTCCACTCATGATTGACAATACCTCTGCAATAAAGTTGGCCAAGAACCCAAAGTTCCATGATCGAACGAAGTGCATCAAGAATAAATATCATCTGATTTGACATCATGTTGAGGCCAAAACAATCCATATCCATCATTGTTCCACAAATGAGCAAATTGCATACATCTTCACCAAAGCGCTTGGAAGGGAAAAGCTTGAACAATTCAGAATGATGCTTGGACTGACCAACATCCCTTCAGATTAAGGGGGGGAATGTTGACACCTAATCCTTGTGATTGGGTGAATTATTGTAAATAGATAGATAGGAAATATGAACAGTCACCGGGAGACGAACTGAACAGTCTCTCGCTCATGTATATAATGAGGACCTACCTGATGGAATAACACAGTCAATTTATTTCTGCCCTATGGAGTTACTGCCTGGGCTGACACCCACGATGTTCCTTCCTTTCCTTTTGTAAAGTTCGTTATACATTTAAAATGGACTAAACACAGACACTGGAACCATAAGAATTGATCGTTTAACCTCCCTCTATCGCATGATTCGCATTATAAAAAACCATATTTTAAGATCTCAATTGTGATTCACATTATGAAATGCTTGTATCTCGATGAGACATTGTTAATATAGTAAAACGTCATAGTTTAAATTCTTTGTATTTTATATATCATAAAGTATATCATGAGTATAGAATCATTTTAAATGTCGATTTATTATTCATATAAGCTGCTAAATTTTCATTATTATGTTAATAGGTTTATCATAATAGTGATTTTAAGATTTGATAAGACATTATTTGTTTTTTTGTTTTTTCTTTTTCATAGAATCCAAAATTTTATAATTAGATTTTGATTTGCAGAATAACTTTTTCTCATACTTCTGAGTTAAAGTTTCACAATAAAGAGTTCACTAATAAGTTGAGGAGATCATCTTTTGAACCCAAAACAAGTACAATAAGCTTCATGATAAACATTGTGTTTTTCAATCACAATGAGCTTCATGATAAACATTGTGTTTCTCCCATGATTGAAATTGGCAAACAAGTTTGGTTTCCCCTCAAAAAGAGAGATACTCTAGAAGTTAACAACATTGAGGTACCACATGTAATCAATGCTGAAAGACTTAATGCATTGGCAATAGATATTTCCATGTAATTAATTTCAAATGTTTAATGGCTCAAGAATTATTTTCTACCTCTATTGAACCAACTAGATTAATATCCACAACAACCACTTCATTCGTTTTTAGAATATATTATACCACATACTGCTACACCTTAATCAAACACTTAATTCATTTTGACAAACACAATCATCCTCATTGAGAATGAAATAAAAAAAAAACTATTAGAGAAAGTAATGTATGAGTCAAACGACATGCACTTACAATAAAATGTTGTCGTTTTTAATTCATCTAAAAAAATCAATAATACAACTATATATATTAAATGCAATGGTTCGATCTTACTACTAATTGTGACAATGAATATAATTGGCAATATGTTCTACATTCCTTTTATAAGAAAACAAGTTTAGTAAAGACTAATTAAATTTAGTAAATGGAATATGAAACCCTAAAAGAAAAATCCAACTTCAACTTCAACTATTTAAACAATTTAACCACTAACCTTAAAAGCATACTTTGTCCTAGCAAATCTTTCTATGACTTGTTCAAAAGATGAAATTCATTGCAAGATCTCGAAATACAACAATTTTTTTTGTTTTTTTTGTTTTTAATTTAATGAGAATTTTGTTAAACGTTGTATTTTATTTAATTAATAAGAATTTTAATTATAATTTTTTTTCATAATATTTATTTGATATAGACATTACGCTGGTTAATAATGTATATAATTACAAATTAAAATTAAAAAAATAAAAATAAAATATATATTAAACAACTTAAATTTAATATAATATTATTATTTTAAACCAAAATACAGTTCTTTCAATTCAGTGTTTTCATTTGTGCTCTCTTTACACTTTTTGGTGCAATTGTTAGTTTTATTTTTAGGAGTAGTCTACCTAGGCAGAGGAATTGTTCGGTTTCCATTGCCGCATGGAAAAACCTCCGGCTGTGGCCGCCGACAATTCCTCCACCCTCTGCCACCCTCCGCAGCCTCCGCCCAACTCCACCACCCTCTACATTAATATCGGGACTGACAGGTTCCTAACAGACATTCCAATTTCCATCTCGTCTTGCTACCGGGAAGTTAATTCACCATGGAATTTGAATTGGGAAATAACCCGCGGGCTGCTCCCTCACCAGTTCCTCCACCTAAGTAGACTAATCCCTGCCATTCAACTTCACACAGAAGCCAATACCATGAATCCAGTGAACGCTCCTGCCATGGTCGACCACGTATACTCTTTTACTTATGTCTCTCTCTTGCAAGCTTGCATTCAAAAAAATGATTTGTGGAGAGAGCAGCCATGCTAGTGTTTACCTCTGGTCTGAACCCCTCTAAGGGCAATGGCAAGGTCGTTTGTGTCATGGATGTCTAGTTATGTAGGCTTGTGGATTGTTCGGGACCTTCTGCAACGAGGCTATTCAGTGCACATCACTATGCAGAGAGATGATTGTATGTTTATTTATTGAAAAGAGAACAAGATTTTGTAGTTTCTTGATAAATTTCATGTTAATATGAATCGATGAATTTAAGATTTTAACCCAAGTTTGATGCATTACCTTTTTTTTCAAACCCCTAAGAATAAATAGAGGAAAGTTGTGCCATCCCATCCGTATTTTGAATTCCCAGTCACCTTGAAATTGAGATGACGGTTTTCACATTTCTTTTTGATTGAACTTATAGTATGCTGGCATTCTTCATTGATGATTTTAAATGGTGGCAGGCAAAGTTGAGTCTCTTGAAAATTTCATGGGGATTGATTGCAGATCTTCTATGCAGACATCTTGGATTATCACAACATTACTGATTTGCTCAAGGGTTGTTCATGTCTGTTCTATACCTTTGAACACCCTCAATGTGCTGCAGGTTATGATGTAAGTTAGTGAACCTTTGAATTAAATATGTGGGCATTTTGGTATATGTATTGGAAGGGTTGAATATTGATAGATGTGGACTTGTGTAATACAGGAAGTGATGGCAGAACTTCAAGTACAAGCAGCCCACAATGCATTGGAGGCATGTGCTCAGACCGAGATCATTGAGAAAGTTGTGTTCACTTCTCCTATGGCTGCAGCAATTTGGAGAGAAGATGGAGACTACAACGTTAATGCCCTTGATGAGAGGCATTGGAGTGATGCAAATCTTTGCTGGAAATTGAAGGTCTGTATATATAATTTTTAAATGACAAAATGTTAAGTTTAGTATACAATCTAAGTAAAGTGGACTGATTTATCACTTTTTCCTTTTAACTTGTTAATGATATCTAATTGAATGGTATGTTCGATAGCGTTGGTCTGATTGGTTGCTTAATCTAGTAAGTAACTCAGAAGTTTGCATCTAAAGCTGCTTTGATCAGATTAGTTAATCTAATAAAGAACTTCAACGTTTGCATCTACAGTTTTTCAAGGCCAGCTACAATAGTAGTTTTCCAAGGCGATGGAGTCCATGATAGTAGTATATTTAATATGAGCTAAACATGTCATTTGTAAAAATTGTATCTGGGTGGAGAAAATTATAATTGCTCCTTCCAATCTAAAGAAATAAATCCAATTGACTCTTTCATATTTTAGTTTGTCTAGCATCATTTTACTGAGCTATACAATGCATCTTGCTTCAGCCTTCTCTCAGTCCATGAATCCATATCCAATTAGCTTTTGGCTTTTTGAAATTGCTCAAATGATAATACATGCTACATATTCATCTTGCTTCTCTTAGTCCATGAATCCATATCCAATTATCTTTTGGGTTTTTAAAATTGCTCAAATGATAATACATGCTACATATTGCTGATAACCCTGCAATAATCCATATCCAATTGATCTTTTGCCTCTTAAGATTGTTGAAATGATGCCACATCATAGACAACAGAGTGCATATATCTTCTCTATATGAAACAATCCATATCCAATTCATTTTTGTCCTTGAAGTTGCCTAGGTTATAAATTCATCAAATAATGAGAAAGTCTAGATATGTAACCTTTGTCTAAATCTTTGGTGCATACTGAATCAGGGCTAAAATGCCTTTGTGCTAAGTATATATATTTTTACATAGAGAACCTATATACATTGTGGTGCGGTATTCATCATTTTTTTGAAGGGGTATATGTATAAAATTTGGGTGTTTCTCAAAGATTGTGGGGTTCAAAGCTGTATAGTTTAATAACAGTATTTCGAACCTTGCAGTGATCTGTGGTGGTATGTTCTAATTATACAATATTTCTTGTTCACAATTGTGGTACACATTAGCCAAGACACTATCAAAGAAGGTTGCATGCGCGATGGCCATGGACAGGGGGTTGAATATGTTGACAATCAACTCATCTCTGATTGTGGGACCTAGTATCACATACAAAAGCTCAGGATATACCATTGCATATCTTAAAGGTGAGGGTGAGAGATCTGCATATCAAATAGACTCTGCTCTAGAACATAGAAATATGGTATAGTAATCGCAATAGATTATCTAGTTTATTTACAATGGCTAGTCTTTGTGATCATAGGGGCTGCACAAATGTATGAGAAGGGAACTTTAGCTAGTGTAGACATAAGGTTTCTAGTGGATGCACATACATGTGCTTATGAAGATCCATCTTCCTATGGGAGATATATATGTTTCATTCAAATAGTCGGTAATGCAGAAGATGTTGTCAATTTAGCACAGAGTTGGCAACACCTGATATTGTTCCCTGATAGGTACAGAGAAATTAATTATTCTTCAAATACTAAAATCACTAAAGATTCTGAATCTTCAAGATTTAAATTGGGTTTCTTACCTAATGATATTTTATCTTCGCTATTATGTCACAATCAAATTAATCATACATAGATATTGTCCAAAGATAGTCATGAGTTCATTATTTATTTGATTTTTTCATAATTTGGTAACAGATTTGAAGACTCGACGGTTTGACAAGAGCGTCTAAGTAATAAGAAGCTAACTGGGTTAATGGTTGGATATGGAAACCATACAACCCTAAGCAATGAACTGTAAGGAAAGGCGGGGAGCTTTTCCCCATGTTATAGCTTAACAAAAGCCATCAATGAGGGGCACAAGAAAACTTGGGGAGTTTGCATGTTCAAACTATATCCATTTTTGTACATAATGTAATGTAATTTTCACTTCAAGGTATGTTGGATAGTTGGCAATAAGTCGATTTCCTTCACTACGAGCACTAGCCTTCATTTGATAGTTGGCAATAGCCCTAAGTCAATTTCCATAATGACCAACATTAAATTTTAAGCATGTGACTAAGGCTCTCTACCATGTGCATTTTTTTTGGTTAATTTCTGAAGTAAGATCAAATTCATGATTCCTTGCAAGGAAAAGTGAAAGAAAGCTTTGTTGATGGGCTGTTTTGTGTGTGAATAAAAAGTGGATACCTCACACTCTAGAATTATTTTATCATTATGAAGGTTCCTCCTGTTTGTTTTACCATTATGGTAAGTTACACTCTTTAAGCCTCAGTTGTGTTATGAATGGAATGGGAAGTTACATTTTTTCTATTTTATGGAGTGTGTAATGTTCACTTATATGTGGCAATTTTGTTACAGGAGGGCTGTTTTATTTGTCTGTCTCTATATTTTATTATAAATTGATAACATCTTTATATATTGGGATGGTAAATTCTTCAATTACAAGATAAAAAATAGAATACTACTCTACCTTCGAAGATCGAACTTTTATTTTTAATTTTTTATTATTTAAAATATGGAATGGATTCAGTTTTTGGAGCTGATGGAAGGTAAATTTCCATTTCTTTTTCTAATATATTTGGGTTTTGGTTCATTAATATATTTTATAACATGAAAGAGAAGCTTCTTAATTAAAAAAAAAAAACAAACTATTTATATATCTTATGAATAATTTTTGTTTGGATTAAAACAAATTCTACAAACATTCTCACCTTTTTTTTATAATTTTAAAGTTATTAATTTTATTTTTTTTGTCAATATTTAACTAATTTTTATTATTAAAAATATATTTTTAAATATGTAAATAAATTCCTTTTTTAAAAACTAATTGAGTCTACTTGCTTTCTGTAAGTAGTTTTTACTTTCAAATATTTCTCCATAAATTTGAACTTTTAGATTTCAAGAATATTAAATTCACATAAAGTAACTAATTCACATTTCACATCTCAACTATATAACAAAATATTACTTTGCTAAAAAAATTCTTAGGATTGATTAATTTTTTCACATAAATCTTGAAAATGAACTAAGGGAAAGATAACCACTAGTTTTTAGTTTTTAGAAGGGTCCCCATTTATTTAGCTTTATTTCTAAAACTAAATAAAAAGGGGGGTTGTTGCTGGCCACAACAGGGCCATAACTCTTACTTCCTTTTACTTGCATCAATTTCCATTCAAAGATAGAGATACCATTGATACAATTTCAACATTTTCCATTTATTAATAGAACTTTAATTTCACGATATCTTTGTGCTTTGGTTATAAATATGTATCCTTCCCTTCATAAATTCGAATCATTACAATCAAGTGAAATCTCTTAACTAACTTAATATTTAACTCTTTCCTAACTTGACCATCGTGTGGACATCATTAACCTTAATTACATGTGAAAACCCTTAAGACAAGATGTATTTCTTAGGATTCTAAATAAGGTGTAAGTGATGATGGTGAATGTGGTACAAGGGAAATGATGTTTCAAGAGTTAGAGATTCTTTTTCTTTTTCTCTTTTTATATGCTTAGTTCTTTCTTTCCTTCTTTTTAATCTGTGAATGGGGCTGGGAGAACATGGGTTTTATAGCAAGGTGGCATGTCTCATGTGCATGATGTGACTTTAGTTGCTTCTACCTCGAGCATTTTTGTTAGCGCTTTGGTTTTTATTTAGACATTCTTATACCTAATAATTTTCCTTTTTATTTTGAACCTTGCTACAATACATATGATAACTCAAGTATGGAACGAGAAGTGATGATAATGCATGAAAATGTTGATGAAGTGATGGGGTGTACAAAATGAGTAGGGAAAATGATGTAAAACACCTACCTTGGTTTCTAGAAGTTCAACTTGATTCATAAGGTGATACATTATCTAGAGGTAAATTATGAACAAACCATGTTACAACATGATAAAAGACAAGAATTTAAAATTTTATGAGCCAATATAGAATATACCAATGATTACCATATATCACAACCCACATCCAAAAAGCAACATCATCATGTGTGAGAGGATGAACATAGAATGCATCAAAGTTTGGTATAATCTGTCTCTCCCAAACACCTGACATCACAAGGGTCAGCTAAGTATGTTAAAAACATCTTTGGAAAATGTCCATGGAAATTCCATAAATATCATTTATGGAACTGCTGGTTCTGATACAAAACACAAGTGAATTGATTCTCTAGGTACCCTGACAAGTCAAAGGATAATAGGAACAAAGCAATAAAGAAAAAAAAGGTGACTTGGAGAACTTGGGAGTCAGACATGGACAACAATATTAGCAGGACGATAAAGATCATTGACGATATTTCAAGATTTTCCAATTATATTCAACAATGCAACCAATCATTGAATCTGGTTATTGTTGAAATGGCAATTTCTTTGAAAGTTACATTTTATTCCTCGCTCATCCAAATAGGTAGACTTCTAAGTCCACTAAACAACATGTTAGCAAAACAGGACTATTGCCAAGATGTAATATCAAGGTCACTCCTTTTCTTGTCATTCTAATCTCATCAAAGGCACTAACTTTTGAGGGCTCTCCAAACTATTCAGAATAAACAATTTATTCTAGTATAATCAACAGTGTATTCGGTTTAGCTCATAATACTAAATGTATCATTGAGCTGGATCTGAAACTCCCCAACTTGCATTCTAGGCCAGTAAATGTATTCATGTAACTTTTCCACTTCCATGATTACCATGGACAATCTTTTAAAGACCAAGGGGAGAAAATGAGTGCTAGGAAACTTCTCCAATGTTTAACATATGTTGATTGCAGGATTGATGAATTTCTTGTTGTAGTTACCCTAGAGGAGATTCAAAGCACACCCATAGCAAGCATCATGTGATTCGATATTTTTGGATCTATATTTATTCCTTTGCCACGACAAGGAATAGACATTTTGTCCCTCATAAGTCGGCCACCTTAGAAGTTGCATGATACAGTTAGGGCATGTCATCTCAGTGATAAGTTTGAGGTGAATTAAATAAAAGAATGGTATCTGAGCCTGGTAGCAATTTAAGAAGGTATCCATGACTCGACGTCTTGCAGAGTGAATGAGAAGGTTGTTGACTGGAGTTGAATTATTTGACAGTTATGATAACAATTTCATTGGTTTGATTAAAACATGTTGAATGAAAATGCTTGCTCCTTGTCTTAAGAATGAAGCTTATCTTTACGTTTTGAACAATGCAAGGTGGGTAGAGGGAATTCATATCTCTAGTTTTGCAGACCACTTGGGCTTTTGATTCAGGGAAGTATGGAAGTCGTTTTCTATATAAATTAAAGTATGCTCCTCATTTTTGCATACAACCTTCAAAAATAGGTCAGAGCATACCCTATTCACTTCATCTTTGAAAACAATGTCTATAACCTCTTTGGTCATGTATGTCACCTCTCACCTAGAAGGAATGCATGCACCTGTTTGTTGATCTCAATCCAACTGCATCCAGGAGTTTTTTTAACTCCTCTAACTTTCATTATTTTTCTAACCTTTTCAATGTCATGCCATCTCCCAGCCATACAATATATGTTTAAGAGAAGCACATAAGGTGCAACATCTCTCACATCCAACTCAAAAAGGTGTTTTGCCACGGATTCTCCTAACTCTATATTGTTATGTATTCTGCAGGCTCCAAGTAAACACATCCAAACAGATGCATCGGGTTTGATTGGCATTTTATTGATAAAGCCTTCTGCTTCATCTAGCTGCCGAACACAGCTAATCAGGTCAACCATGCAGCAGTAGTGCTCCATCACAGGTATGATGTGATAATAGTCCCTCATGCAATTGAAGTATTGAAGGCCCTTGTAGAGTAGGCCTGCATGACAGCAGGTAGAAAAAACAAAAACCATTGTGATATGGTTTGGTTTTACATCATAGGCTTTGATTTTTTTTAGAGAGTGTGATGCCCTCACTTATATAGCCATGCGTGGCATATCCCGCAATCATGGCCGTCCAACAGACAACATCTCGATGTTGAATCATGTCAAACAGGCGGCATGCATTGTCTAAGCTACCACATTTTTCATACATGTCTAATAGGGCAGTGACCAAAATGACATCTAGTTGAAAGCCATTTCTAATTATTTGTTCATGGATTTCTACACCTTGCTCCAAAGCTCCCCAGTTGCCACATGCAGAAAGAACACTAGCAAGGATTTTTGTAGTCGGCTTCACACCAGCTAGTTGCATATGTTTGAAAAGCTTCAAGGATTTTTCTCCCAAACCATTCCGTGCATAATCTACAATCATTACTGTCCAAGATACCTCATCTCGTAATGGCATTTTATCAAATAATCTGCGTCCCTCCTCTATACTCCCGTAACTTATATACATGTCTATCAGGGCACTCTCCACAAAGATATCAGATTGCAATCCACTACTAATTATTTCCTTCTGGATCTCCATACCATGATCCAATGCTGCCAACTTTGCACATGCTGAGAGAACACCAACAAATGTTTTTGCTATCGCCTTGACATTAGCCCATTGTATTTGCTGGAAAAGCTTTAGGGATTCCTCGGCATGCCTATTTTGAGGGACTCAACTTCGCCTACCACCATTTAAAATCATTAATGAAGAATGCCAACATACTATAAGTTCAATCAAAAAGAAATGCGAAAACGTTCATGTCAATTTCAAGGTGACTGGGAATTCAAAATAGGGATGGGATGACACAACTTTCCTATATTTATTCTAAGATGTTTGAAAAAAAAGGTAATGCATCAAACGTGGTTAAAATATTAAATTCATAGATTCATATTAACGTGAAATTTATCAAGAAACTACAAAATCTTGTTATCTTTTGAATAAATAAACATACCAGCGTCTCTCTGCACAGTGGTGTGCACTGAATAGCCTCGTTGCAGAAGGCCCTGAACAATCCACAAGCCTACATAACTGGACACATCCATGACACAGACGACCTTGCCATTGCCCTCAGAGGGGTTCAGACCAGAGGTAAACACCAGCATGGCTACTTTCTCTACAAATCATTTTTCCGAATGCAAGCCTGCAAGAGACATAAGTAAAAGAGTCTGCGTGGTCGACCATGGCAGGAGCGTTCACTGGATTCATGGGATGGGCTTCTGTGTGAAGTTGAATGGCAGGGAGTAGTCTACCCAAGAGGAGGAATTGGTGAGGGAGCAGCCTGCCAGTTATTTCCGAATTAAAATTCCATGGTGAATTAGCTTCCCAGCGTCAAGACGCGATGGAAATCGGAATGTCTGTTAGGAACCTATCAGTTGTCGACATTAATGTGGAGGGTGGCGGAGTTGGGCAAAGGCCGTGGAGGGTGGTGGAGGGTGGAGGAATTTCCGTCGGCCGGAGTGGGAGGTTTTTCTGGGCAGCGACGGAACCTTGGGTAGACTATATCGTATTTTTATTTGTATTTGCTGCCATAAATGACGGTCGACAGTTCAAAAAGGAGTCGTCTAACGAGGCCGAGGAATTGCCCGGATGGCCAAAAGTGGCCGGAATTTGGGCCAAAAAATTTCAAAAAATCTTATAGAGGTAGTGTTTGAATCATGTTTTTTATAGTGGAAATGGATTAAGCACCATCAGAAACTTCTAAGACACTGAAAATTTTGAAATTTAACAACTATAACTTGGATTTACAAAAATCCTTACTAGATTTTCTTTAAATATGACCAGAATTTCTATAACTTTCCGAGCAACTCCTCCACCTCGTTAGATATCGCGGTTCGCAAAGCCTACGCTTTTAAGTTTCGAAACAGGATAGGGTTTTGCTAGAAAGTACAAAAAATGAGACTAAACCTCAATGAGTTTGTCGTTTCGCCATGTGGTATCTCATGAGTGGGTTTAACACGTGAAGGTCGTTGTAAAATGCGCGGTATATTAAAAGCCTTAACATCCATGTCTTAGTAGCTTTGCCACGTGTAATGTGATAAACCGTTACAGGACGTGAATGACGCATTGCTTGTTATGTGACTAATTTACTCTCTTGAGTTGACTAGAGATCTCTACTTGGAGTATTAATCTACTTTTTAAAAGATTGTTGAGTATTTAGAGTTTCAAGGATAAAGTGTCATTTTATTTTGGTTATCACTCTTAACATTTTTGTTAAATTAAATATTGGAATTAAATTTAATATCTAGAAGCTATAAAGTATTAATTTATTTTTAAGATGGTTGAATGTTCGTACTTTTATGCATAAAGTTTCAATTTATTTATGTAATTTTTTAATAAATTTTGTACATATTGAAATTTAATTTAATATTTATAAATTTATTAGTATTTATCAAAATTATATATAAATTATATCATGGAAAAAAAAAATTGTTTAAAAAAATTAAATTGTAAGTACACAATCCTATAAAATAGGTATATTTATGTAATATTAAATTCTTGCAAAAGAGAATTCATTGTTTCATAATAAGGAGTATGTTTCCTTCACAATAGGATTTCAAACTTTGATTTAACTTGAAATTTAATTTCAATACATAATTATTATTATAATATTATTTAGAGAATAATAACTAATTAGAATATACATCTTACAAAACTTGAACATTATAATATTTAAAATATAAAACAGATTTTCTAAACCCTTTATACAAAATGCACACAACTTTAAGGCATTATTTTCTATATTAATGTAGACACATTAATTTGGTTATATGAAACATCACACTTTGATATATATATATATAATGGTTGACAATAGATTTAGTAAAATGTCGACAATACTATGGTTTTAAGTGCTTTAGTTATGTTTGATAAAACATCAATGAAAGTGTTAATTAGGGATACGTGGGGAGTCAAAATGTTGAAATCCCCGTGAGCATGCTTTGACACCTTTTAATGTGGACAACACATTATGTTTGTAAGTTTATGATTAAGATAAATTCACTTTTATCATGTGTCAATAAGGATTAAAATATAAATAAATAAATAAGTATTATTTTTCATTTAAAAATGATTTAAACTAATCTATGATTGATCATAATACTTATTTATTTGAAATATTAGTAAAAAGGTATTTTTAATATATATCTAGCATATATTAAAATATTTTAATAAAGGTTATATATTGAAATCATTTTATTTATGGGTTAGATTGAATTTTTTTTTCATTGATAATATTTTTAAAATGTCATATATCATTATGGAAGAAATTACAAATTTTTATTCTATTGTGGAGTAAAATGAGAAAGCTCTTTTTTTCTTTACAATTATTTTACTATATGCTAATGAAATAAAAGATTATACATATCTATCATATGGGGTTATAAAAAGTGTTTTTATTTTCAATTATTATATCCACACACATGGATGAGTGAACCTAACGATTAAGTGCATGCATAAGATTAATAATGACATTAAAATATATGTAGAATACACATTTTCAGTATATATATATGGGTTGAAGTAATGAAGAAATTATAGATCTCCTTAATATTAAAAAGTTGTTATCAATAGCAATAACAAAAAACAAAATATTTCTCTATATATTCAAATATTTTTATATATTAACATTGGAATTTTTGGCTATTTATATTATCTTTAAATTTATTCATCCACACCACTTTGAGAACAAAAAAATCTACAAAACTCTTCCCATACTAAGTTGTAAAAAGAAATTTTTGATCTAATCATTGTCATTAAATGGAATGAGTTTTAAAACATAGAGTTCTTTTAATAACATTTGAATGTGAAAATAATGTTAAGAACAATAAAACTATTAAAAAAAAATGATATTAAATACTTAATTATAGAGATTAGTCTTTTTAAAATACTAATGTGTAAATATTATTATTTATAGTTATATAAAAATTATAAATAAATAACAATAACTGTAAATATAATTATGAAAATTTATAGATAAATAACAATAACAATAGTTGGATGGTATGGCAATATTTACCAAAAAAATCATATATACGGATTTTATAAATACAAATATTATTTTTTTTACTAATTTTAGATAACTCAATGATCCTGTTTTCTAATTGCTTCCCATGATATTGTTTTTTGATTGCTTCCCTCGTCAATCATCGATTCCATTATAAGATGTATACGTGGGTATCTTATCCCTATTGTATTAAACGAATTTGAGGGGTTTCCTTGTATGTACTTTTCATATGGAGAAGAACTTTACCTTCTCCTCTTTTCTTGGTGAAAGTTTTCTTTCTTACACAATAGATGGTGATTGTAGACGAATTTGAGAGGTTTCCTTGTATGTACTTTTCATATGGAGAAGAACTTTACCTTCTCCTCTTTTTTTGGTGAAAGTTTTCTTTCTTACACAATAGATGGTGATCGCAGGAATGAGAATTTTCTTGATATATATTGTATATAGCTTCTATTATTTCCATGGTCTATATTTGACCACGAATTATGTCTATGCTCCTCTACTTCCACATTCCATGAAACTCATTAATTATTATTATTAATCTGTTTTGTTATATAACATTTATATAATTTGTAGGGTTTAAATGAATTCTCAATGATAATAGGATAGGATGTCCTAATTTGCATAGTTAACTTTTAAATTGGTCTTATCGGATACAATGTTCCAAAAACCATTCTCGTTAGGCACAACCATTCCTAGAATGTCCTAATGTGTATAGTTAACTCTTAAATTTGTCTTTATCGGATACAATGTTCCAAAAACCATCCTCGTTAGGTACAACCATTCCTAAAAATAGCTAATAAGTGTTATTAATTTTAATTCTGATGGAATTTTGACAAAGATTATGTAGCCCCAACTAATTCGCCAATGTGGGAGATGAGTCACCATTAACTAATTCGCCAATGTGGGAGATGAGTCACCATTAACATTATCAGGACCGTGGGTTATCCCAAGAGTATTGAGTATTCTCTGATGGAAAATCTACCTCTTTAACTATTCCTCATAGCACTTGGATTGTAACCCTCCACGTGATACCTAAGATCATAGAGCCCTTGTTACTCTAAATTATCGTTCCCTTCAAATTACATAACGAATAAATTGGAGAGCTCTTTCAAAGAACCAAAGAAGTATTGGACGTTTATATCATTATCGATGGAAAACCATAATGGAGGAAAAAAAAAAATTAATCTTGAAGTACCAAGTGTAATTTTTTCACGTGAGTAAGCAGTAAGCACTTTATGAGATTTAAACATTTGCTTATTCTAAATAATTTCGATTCAAC
>APFE030653461.1:122918-133442 GCA_000404065.3 Pinus taeda
CTGCACCTGCTTCTTGATTTCAACATTCTCTAAAGTAGACAACCTGTACATTCCAATGTTAGGAAATGGAACATCTTGCTGCAAAATAATATCATGTACTATTTCCTTTTTGGGTGGTAGACCTTTAGGTTCCTGAAACAGGACATCATACTCTAAAAAAATCCTTTCTATATTAGCTTGCTGCTTAGCATTACAACCCTCAAATACATTGGTTTTATCAGGTTTCTTTTCCTTTACAACCATTAGTAAGAATTGTTTGCATGAGTTTATCATTCTTTTCATCTGCCCGAAATTTACGAGAGTATAATTATTCTTGAGCTTGTGAGCTCTTACAAAGTATTTGATTCCGTCTTTAACAAGTAGATACTTGTTCTCAGCTCTATAGAAAATGGCTTTTCTATCATACAAGTAAGGACTTCCTAAAACAATTCCACATATATCCAAAGGAATTATGTCTAACTCAACCTCATCTACAGATGCTGACCCAAAAGAAAACTTGAGTTTACACTGTCTAGTCACTTGTAGTTGTGCTTTATCATTCAACCATCCTAATGGGTATGGTTTCTTGTGAGGTGTAGTTGCTAATCCCAATTTCTTTAGAAATGAAATTTACTTGTGAGCAGGGAAAATTTTAAAAACCACCCTAATTTATATGTATAATAAATGGTCTAATCCCCATGATGCATAGGAAAAATGGGAGGCGATTTTATCAATAATATAATATGTATATATAATTTTTTTTGGAAAATCTCTCACCAGATTATATTATCTTGTACAGTGATGGAAAATCTTTCACTGAATTATAAAATCTTGTAAGATCTTGGAAAATCTTTTACTGAATAATAAAACATTGTGAAGTCTTGGCGAACGTTTTGTTAAAGTATGAAACCATATATGATAATAAGAAAACATATTCATTAAACTGTAATATACTAGCATACATGTTTGGAAAAAAGAAAAATAATTTTCTCTTCCTACAAACAATGTTCCAAGTTTCAGTGGCCATGGTTTTCAAGGTTCTTACAATACACTCTTTCATGTCCTTTTATTAGTTTTGATAATATTCCACAACAAAGTTCTTGTAGGTGTTGATATTGACAACGAGTTCTATCAAGGTAGGAGAGATTAATCTTTTCTCTACAACTTTTGTCAAGCTACCACTTTTTTCAAGCTATCAAATTTCTTTCTTATTCCACAGACTCCAACTGCGAGATAAAAAAACACATCATGTTTGTTTACTCCAACACACCAACAAGTAGCAAGCCCCAACTATATTATATAAGAAAGTATTAGGTATCCCAAAGGCTTGAAGGGGATCTAATTAAAAGAAGTGACCATTGTGAGAATCCTTCGAATCAATATATGAATATATAAATGTAGATTTTTTATTATTTTAATTGGAAACCTTCAATTAAATAATAAAATTTAATTACATCTCTCCCAATCTAATTGCTTATTAGCATAATTCACTATCCTCATAGGTCTCGCATTTTTTAACAGTGTTGTAACATGTAAATTAATTTCCTTTTTGGTGAACAATCACCACCTTTTAGGAAAATATGGTGCAGTGGCTCCAACCCCTACAGATCATTAGGACAAACTAAGAATAGCAGAGAAGATGAAAGGTTGTAAAAAATAGCTTATTTTTCAAACAACTAATCCAATATCAACACCTAAACTTTTCATGAAGATATCATATTGAGAATGCTTGGAAAATGGTGAGAAATCTTCTGCGAGGGTGATGTGGAAAGAGTGATAAGGTTTCATTGTTTCAAATTTCTTTTTTGTTAAATCAAAAAAAGTTAAAAACCAATATTAATGGAGATATTGGTATTTTTTACTAAATTTTGTGAAGTGACTAAATGTAACTTTAACCATTCACATTAAGATGTTTTTACAATATAATTTCCGAAGTCTATTTAATATCTTCATTATCATAAAAGCCAACCTATATCCATCTTAACTCCACATATACCACTCTTAGGGGGATGAAATCTATTGATCCCTCTAAGCACTTGGTAGACCCAGAATTAAGATGGATCTAAGATGATAGAATTTCCCCTTTAAATAGTCTATGCTCACATGAACACAATGGTATTACCATGGGTTATCATAAACCTGGAGCTTAAGAATTACTATTAGTAATTTATAAAAATTAATAAAATTAATAATTCATTTTTATTTTATTTTTTATTTTAACCAAGTTAAATGTTTAACATACATTAAATTCAACATCCATTTGCTCACATGAAATAATGTTTACCATTGGTCATACCATGGGTATTCATAAGCCTGGAGCTTAGAATTACTATTAGTAATTTAAAAATTATAAAATTCATAATTGATTTTTATTTTTTTTTATTTTAACCAAGTTAAAATGTTTAACATACATTAAATTACAACATCCATTTTCACTCTTGATCCACCAAGTCGAGAGGGATCAAATATTTTTTCACTCTATGCTAGTTTGCATATCATGATATTTGATACCTCTCTAGGCTTAGTAGATTCAGAGTAAAGATGGATCTATGCTAGTTTAATTCCCCCATTTAAATAGGCTACATTCCACGTGAATACCATGGGTCAATACCATGTGCCATTTTTATGGTTAATAATATTTTTTTGCATGGTATTACTAATAATCTAGCCCATAGTATTTTTCCCATAGGTTTCACCTAAATATAACGCATTTTTTGAGTGTTCTTAAATATAAGGTGACTTATGGAATAAATATAAAAAATTGTTTTATTTCTTTACCATACCTCTCATTTATTTATATTTTTATTAATTTACCATAACTCTTTTACCACTTACATAAAACCTCTTTTTTGAGCCTTCATAAATAGAAAGAGGGTTATGGACTAAATATAAAAAGAGATTTTATTTATTTACCATAGGTCTAGTTTATTTATATTTTTATTTATTTACACTCTTGCATGTATATAAGGTGACTTATGGAGTAAATATAAAAAATGCTTTATTTTTTTACCATGCCTCTCATTTATTTATATTTTTATTAATTTATCATACCTCTTTTATAAATATGGTATTTGGCCCATAGGATTCACTTAAATAAAACCTATTCTTGAAAATTAGGATGAATGGAAGGTTGTAACTCCTAATTTCAAGGGCTAAATTTACATTTTTTACCCTCTCCCCTAAAATAAGGTGGGCTATTTGAGGTGATTTGTAAAAATGTACTATGATACAAAATATTCGCCCGATAAAAATTTAAAACCCCTTAATTTTTCCTACGAGCGAAAATTCGCCCCTAAAATTTTTCATGTTCTTAACAGCGATAATCATCAGGTAATATTTCAAGTCAATGTGTTGGATATTTGAGAGGAGGTGTCAGGTGGCTAGCCTTGACCCTAGGTAGCATTATTGCATAGGATCATCGTGGAAGCAGAGTGGGCGCGGGGACTAAGCTCGAGCCCCTAATCATGTGCAAACGGTGTGACCTTCGGCAAGAGGTAAGGTGCTTGGTGGAGAGGGCGGGGTTGTAAGCCCTCGAGCATGGTTCTATAAAACAACATATGACCATGCAGAGGACTCTATGTTAGAGGGCGCAAGTGGATAGGCCCTGTCCTTGGTTCTTGACACACCATATGACCATTTAGTGGAGGCCTAGTTGGAGGGCACGGGAAGTTGGCCCCGGCCCCTTACCACACTGATAATGTGACCATATGCTGAAGGAACAAGATCCAAAGTCAGTGGGGGTAGACAGTTGGTCCCATCCGTTGACTTTATGGGAACCATGTGGCCGTGATTTTGCTCATAGGGGTTATTGTGAAACTTAACGAGGCAACAAATTGCCCATTTTTGGGTCGAAATCATGCTAGTCCTAGCCGAGTTTGTCTTTTGGTGGACTGTGTAAAGGGAAAATTTGCAAGACAATTAGCAAGTTTGTCAATTTACAGCACAAATAGCACAACTTGGCTTGGAGAAGCATAATTTGCTTAATTTTTGAGCTTTTTGAGCTCAAGAAGAGCTTAGATAGGGGCTTTTGAGCATCCCAAACTCATTCATAGCCTCAATTTTCTGATTTGAGCACTTTATAATGGACATTTTAGAGAAAGAATTCTTTTAATGTGAGAGATAATTAGAGTTTTGAAGCAGTATGAAGGCATTTTAAGCATGGAGAGAGCCTAGTTAAAGGTTTTCTAGCCTTCTAATTTCATCTACTACAGTTGTTAATTTAGTAGACCAACTATTTTTATTGTTTTTCTCAATATATGTTCATGAGGGAAGCTCTTTTCAACACCTCATTATGGAGTTGTTGCATGTTTTTGTGCTTGGATTTCTCATGGAGTACAAGGACCTGTTATGTGATTCCTTTTTCATGTTGAAATTTTCATAACTTGTTGTAGGGAGAAATTTTGCTGACTGAGAATTCTTTGTAGGAGAAACAAGCAACTCCACTGTAACCAATTTGTATGTACTCATTTTCTACTGAAATAAATAGAGTGGTTTGGTTATTGGAGCAAGCCTGAAGATGTAGCGTAGGAGAGGTAAACTATGTCATCATATGTCGGTGTCTTCCCTTCATGTTTGTCATTTTGAGTTGCATGTGAATGTGTTCTTTTTAAAGTTCATGTTGAAAACCAAACTCACCATTTTGAAGAAGTTGTGAAACTTGTTTACCTTTAAAGACACACTTTGTTTACTTGAAAAGCATCAAAGGATGGTTAGTTTTTTTAGAGAAGAAGTTCTCTTCCATTTTAAAATCAGGTGCTATCAGAGCTAGTTCTGACCAAGTTGCAAGTATGGGAAAGGAATTGAATTGTGAAAGACTCCAAGAGTTGGAAGAGAGTATTTTGTCTCTTCGAAGGGAAAATGTTGAGCTCAGGAGGTTGCTTGAAATTGAAGAGGAAGGGAAAAGGAAAATGCATGTATAGTTGCAAGATGTAGTGGAGGAACAAACTGGTGAGAGTTCCATCTCGGGAGTAGCAAAGAATGAAGCAAATTTGTGTACATGTTTCGTATATAGGATATGTACCCTATGTTGAGAATTATGCTTGTGAGTTTTTTCAACATCTAAAGGATTCTCGTTATGTCCAAGTTGGAAAAAGTGGCTGGCTTGAGTCATCATCCATTGCTTCATCAACATCTTAAACATAAAATATGGGTGATAAGTCAAAGGAGGTAATTAGCATTTCTAGTTCTACTCCTCCAACTAATGTTGATAACACATATTTTGTAGCTTTCAAAAATCAAATCAAAGGTATTGGTATGAAGCTTTTAGTTCAGATGGGTAATGGAGAAGGAAGCCTCAGAGTTAATGGACAAGGTATCACTAATCCTATTGATGTGAAGGAACAAAAATGATATGAAGGATTGAGTTATTGTCATGGAGAAATTAGAGAGTTCTCTAAATTTGTCTAGGAAAATCTATCATCAAGTAATGATAAGTCACACCATGGTTGTAGTGATAATGGAAAAGTGTATCCAAAGAGATATGGATGTTCCAAGGGAAATGAAAATTCCAATCCTCATCATCAAAGTCACAACCCATAGGACAGGTATAAGTTTCATGGGGATTTTAGAAATGTTGGTGATTTTCATTATTTATGTGAAAACATTCCTTGGACATATTGTGATGCAACTAACTATTATGTGGTCAATTGTGAGCAACATAAGGTGATGGCCAAAAGAATGGATAAAATCCTTGGGACAAAAAATGAGGAATCTCTCCCTATTATGAAGACTTCCTTGTCAACGGGCAAGTGAAAGCATTTTTGTACAATTGTAGCATGAATGGGAACCAGACTAAAAATTGTTGGAAACTCCATCCATAACTTCATCCCAAGAAGGAAAAAAAGGTCATGTCATCCCTTACAAGGAAATCAACAAGTGGCAAAATGGAAATTGGTGTAGTCCTAAAGTATCCTTCAAAGCAGAGCCGGTGTAGAAAGAGAACCCATAAGCCTGGTATAGGCAAAAGGATGGCTAGAATATTTTGTACAGTTTGTTCACTTTGTAAAATTGTAATTAGTTGTTGTAAAATTCTCATTTGGGTACTTTGTAAAGTGAAGTCATGTACAATCACTTATATGCAACAAGTGTGTTTTCTTTGATATGTCATTTTATTGTGGCTTGATGATGTGTCCATTTTTTTGGGGACTTTTGGGATAAGTATATGTATTTCATCTAGTATGTCTACAATTGTGTCAAGAACTCACTAAATATACACTTGTTTTGAAATGAAGCTTGTTTGTGAATTTAATCTTTGGTAAATATTATGTAGAATATGACAATGATTATGTGGACAAAGTCAAGCATGGCATTAAACAAATGTAGTCAGTACATCAAAATTTACAAGTGCAACTTGACGACAGTAAGTCAAAGTATGAATCAGTGCATTGAAAGCACTGAGGTTCTTTTGATTTGAATGTGGAAGATCAAGTTCTAGAAATTCCCACTGTAGATCAACATAGTATGCAATATACTAAAGCAAAATACAAGATCTACTTCTACAACAAACGTGCGGAAGCTTAATTGAATTTGAGCAAGATAAAATACAACACATATAACTAAGAATGAGAAAGCAATCACACATGAACACAGAAGAATATTCTAGGGAAAGGCTCAGCTAGAAACCCTGATCTTTGTATTATCATACAAGTGGAAATATGTCCGAGTTACACAAAGCTTTAGCTCACAAGCTATCTATCTCTTAGTACAATCCCTTTGTTACTCATAGACAGTCAAAGGCCTCTCACAAACCTTCTCCTCTACCCTCCAAGCCTCCTATTTCCTTGCGTAGTTTTTCCTGGGGTCCAGTGCTTCCACTTGTGTGAATTCCCACCTCACACAGCTCACTTGGCTCAGAATTAACTGCACAAACCTGAAGGAGATAAATCCTTCTGCATGGATGAGTTTCCTATAGAGGAAAAATTCCTCCAACTGATAGTACATTGTCCCTTCCTCTGATCTTAATTGGGTCTCTAACTGATCTAACATGCATGAGTTATTTATGAGAGAATATTCAGTCATCTAAAGTGCAACAGTTACATGCACACAAGCATTAAATAATTGAACTGTAGTATACCTAGGGGGTATAATATGGGGTACAAAGCGAGGTACCCAAGGGAATAATGTAATAATGGGATGGGCCATAGTAATAAATAAGGTGGTTAGCCCATATCATGTAAGGGACCACAAGTAGTTAGTAATAATGTAATGGGCCCATGGTATTAGATAGATGGTATTAAGGGAACCATGGTAATGACCCATGGTATTGTATGTATGAGGCCTATATAGAGGCTAGAGACTCCCCATTGAGAGATAGCAAGGATTATTGTATGAACAGACATATGGCTTGTGGAGTGTTCTCCTTCCTTAAGGAGTGAATGTATGGTGTTGCCATACCTTAAGGGTTTTGATCAATAAAGAAGCATTTATCTATTTCAATCTTGTTATTTCTTGGGTTTATTTATTTTATCATATATTTCTGGGTTAGATCTATAACAAGTGGTATCAAAGCTATAACATGAACTCAAAATTAATTCAACAAACTATTTGAATTAATCTAATTGGACTTGACTCAGTTAACTGAGCCAACTAATTACAACTCATCCTTATCTCTTTAACTGATGGATAAATTCCTCAATCAATGGAGAAACTGTTGCTTGTCCCCACATAGACTTCATGTTTATTTTTCCTTAACTAATTAACTCAAGATGAATTAATTAATTAATTTACAAATAGCTACTGAGATCAAATTCGAATTTTACTCCGTTGTTTTAGTTTAGGGACTAACTAAAATGGGAATCCATCCCGAAATTCTATTTATAGCAATGCTATTTTTAGCACTTTTATTTTTCATTCCTTGTTGTTATATCCAACAATGGTACCCGAATCACAATTTTCAGCACTTCTATTTTTAGCATTTCTTGTTGCCATTTTCAACACTCCCTCTCAACAAGAAAGGCATTCAACTCAAACCCAATCTTGAACCTTTGGAATGTTTTGCATGCAACACTTCTCCCAAGTGTTGTTGCTCCAGCAACTCTAGAAACAAAAAAAATCTCCCAACTGACCTCCTTGTTGGGCTAGAAACATCCTGTGATGCTGAAGCTCCCTCTGCCATTGACAAGTGCTCCCTCTGTGACATCTGAACTACTACAACACTACATGCATCTCGCACTGCTGCATACCTCTTTGTGCCATCCTACACTAGTCGAACACTCATGTGCCTCTTGCATTGTTGCAGTCTACTAGCTCTGTGTTGTCTTGGGATTCATGCATTGTAGCTCTCTCTGCTGCTCCATTCGCATTTGCCTCTACCCACTTAGACAGTCTTGCTACTCCTCATCGGGGATCCCATAGCAAGGTCTAATCAAAGAGTTTTGGTACATCAATGATCTTGCCCCTATTTCAGCCTTCTTGGGACTATCACTTCACATTGCCCCACCTCCCATCTAGAGGTATGGATGCATGTGATCCCTCTGCCCACTTGGCTCAAAATTTACCCCTACTGGAGGTCTCTAGATGAGTAGATGTCTCTACTCGATCTCCTCTTTCCTTCTTTAGTTGTGGCTGCTCCACAACCTCCTAAAGCTACTTCACCAATTGTGGCTCCTCCACAATTATCTGAGACTTCTTCTAGCGCTGCATGTTGAGAGGTAATTTACTCTCCCTCTCAACCACCAAGTATTTAACCTCTGCTCTACTTCTCAAGGATTTGCATGCATCTTGAACCTAAAGAGCATATAGGTTCTTGGCTAGCACACCAATCTGTTTCATCTTTCCCATCTTTACGAAATTTTCAAGAAAAGGAGCTGATTTTGAATCAGCAACACCTCCCTCATCCGAACTTTGATTCAGCCGATTTTTTTTTTGAATTGGGTATTTTTTCTTAAAGAATCCAGATTTGCTATTTGTTTCTGAAAATTTTGCGCAAAAATTTTCAGATCTGCTCTGCAAACTCGCGGCCCGATTTTTTTTCTTACTTCGAATTCTCTTCTTTGTATTTTGTTCACTGGTCCGATAAAATTTTCTCTAATACCATGTAGAAATTCTCACTGTAGATCAACAGATTATTCAATATACTAAAGCAAAATACAAGATCTACTTCTACAACAAACTTGCAGAAGCTTAATCGATTTTGAGCAAGATCAAATAAAACACATATAACTGAGAATGAGAAAGCAATCACACATGAACACAGAAGAACACTCTGGGGAAGCCTTAGCTAAAAACCCCAATCTCTGTATTATCATACAAGTGGAAATATGTCTGAATTACACAAAGCTTTAGCTCACAAGCTATCCAGCTCTCAGTACAATCCCTTTGCTGCTCATAGATAGTCAATGGCTTCTCACAAACCTTCTCCTCTACCCTCTAAGCCTCCTATTTCCTTGCACATTTTTTCCTGGGGTCCAGTGCTTCCACTTGTGTGAATTCCCACCTCACACAGCTCACTTGGCTCATAATTAACTGCACAAACTTGAAGGAGATAAATCCTTATGCATGGATCAGTTTCCTATATAGGAAAAATTCCTCCAACTAATAGTAAATTGCCCCTTCCTCTGATCTCAACTGGGTTTTTGACTAAATTGACATGCATGAGTTATTTATGAGAGAATATTAAGTTATCTAAAGTGCAACAGTTACATGCATGCAAGCATTAACTAACTGAACTCACAATTAATTCAACAAACTGTTTAAATTATTCTAACTGGCTTGACTCAATTAACTGAGCCAACTAATTACAACTCATCCTTATCTCTTTAACTGATGGATAAATTCCTCAATCAATGGAGAAACTATTGCATGTCCCCACATAGACTTCATGTTTATCTTTCCTTAACTAATTAACTCAAGATTAATTATTTAATTAATTTACAAACAGTTGCTAAGATCAAATTCAAATTTTACTTCACTATTTTAGTTCAGGGACTAACTAAAATAGGAATCCATCCTGAAATGATATTTATAGCAATGCTATTTTTAACACTTCCATTTTTCATTCCTTGTTGCTATGTCCAACACTAGTACCGAAACTGTTATTTATAGTAGTGTTATTTTTAGCACTTCTATTTTTAGCATTTCTTGTTGCCATTTTTGACACAGGTTTGTCTTCAAAAAAGAAGGACTTCAAGATGAAGTTTGTTTAAGCCAAAGAAACATGGTTTTGGAGAGAATATTTAAATTCCTTCCATCGAAGTTTTAATTTTGTCCTTGCATGTTTAGAAGAATTGTGGCTTCATTGTTAATAGGAAGATAAGGACTTCACACAGAGGCAAGTTGAAGTATCTTCATGTAGGAATTTACAGGGTAAGCTCCTTAGACTGAACACCAAAGGACACCGATCACAACAAATCACAGATCAATACACCAATATTTTTGACGTGGTTAAAACACTCAAAGAGGGAAACAGTCCACGGCCTGAGCCAACATGACCACTTGAAGAAATTTATTAATAAAAGAATGAAAATTTACATAAGCTTCTCTCATGAACAATTAACCTACAAATGACCCTCCATGCTCTTTAAATAGAGATCATGGACCAATCGGGTG
>APFE030653467.1:18628-92985 GCA_000404065.3 Pinus taeda
CTTGATGGGATAAGTTCCTCTTTCATAGGGATGCATGAACCATCTGGAGGCGCTCAATACACATCAAACAATCTTCTAGAATGCTCTAGAAATGACCACAAGTAGCTTTTTTAAGATGAAATTCATGCCTTTTGACCTTTACAGGGGTACGCACCCAACCCTTGACATACAGAGCACACAAGTACGCAGGTATAATGAACTTGGAGTGCGTACACGCAGGTAAGGTAGAGAGAACCTGCGTACCTAGAGATGAACATGTTTTCTAATGACTTTCTCTCTTTCTTGAAGTTTGACATGGAGAGAAGAGGTATAAGGCTTGCCAAGGAGGATAATATGACTGTTGATGGAGCCATATTAACTGCAGATAGTCATGGTGACAAATTTCAGTGTAACAACTCTTTCCTTGATAGTCGCAGATTCCTTTTCCCCTACGTCGCGGACTCATGAATTCTCTTGTCCAACCAACCTTCAATTTCCTTCTTAGTTGGATTCCAGTGATACAACATCAAACATATCTATTCATATTCTGGTCCTGAAAATGGAACCATCTGTTGGCTTGAGGGGGCCTGACCCAAATTTGGAGTTATTTAGCTAAACAAATTCCTGTACTACTAGCCCTTTCGGCAACAACCCACGAAGAGACGACTGAGGTCTCACCCGAAGCAGTATGGGAGGATGCTAGAACCAAGTTTCCACACCCTTGAGATGTTTGAGGGGTCAATTTAGTCCAACTGTGAATATCTTCATGTAGGTCACTTTGTGCACTTTCCTGACATGTGATTGCTTCACAATCTATTATAATTGCCTTTACACAGCCCTAACCAAGGGTTGAGGTGCTTCCACGCTACTAAGGTAGTGATCTACGCTCTTTTCCTAAGTTACACTATGGATCTTACTTGTCTTCTTATAAATGTTAGTTAACTTCATGTAAACATATGCGTATCTTATATTCGCTTATTCAACACATTCATATAAGTTCGCACAACAAATAAACAGTAAACTTGCAATTCATACCCAATATACTTCAATGCATAAAGCAGGAAAAAGACACACAAAATGATAAGAAAATTCTCTTTATTATTACTTCAATTGGTTACAGACTCAACCCACCCTATGCACTCAGCTGCAAGGGTCCACGCACTTAGTTGCGGACTACTAGGCCTCTGTGCAGTCAGTTGTAGAACCTTCTCCTACTCTACTACCCAAAGACACGACTTTACACCTCCACTTAGACTAGCTTATTCTTCATTCTCATCGATTATTTAGATTTCTTAGATCTTCTCTTTACACTTAGTGCCTCACCCTATTTATACAATCCCATGGTTCGCGGACCATGGGTAGAACTCTCAAGCCGACATTACATTACAAAAGTAAGGGTAGACAACCCTATGACAATTACAACTTCGCGCTCTGCGACCACAAATCATGGAGTCTTTACATCGGAATTAGTCAAAACCTGGGCTTTAAACCCCAAAACTTGCCTTGGGGGATCCTATGCCCAACAAGGGATCTAAGCCTCCTTGTGTTAGTTCCCACCCGATGTGCTCAAGACCCCACTTTCTACATTTGTTTTCCATGCATAGTTCAACTAGTCATTTTTGTAATATCAATTCTGAATATTGTTTTTTGCAGGTGAATTAGTTTGTTTATTTACAAGTATATTTATGTATCTGATTATAGTAATTTTATAAATATTTCTTTGATGTAGTTAAAATTCCTTTACATTCATCATTTTATTTAATATTTGTGTCCTTTACTTGTTTTTCATGCATTTCTATATTCTATCATTGTATAAATTCCTATTTTTCAGAGCTACAGGTTCTATTGGAAAACAAATGCATATGTCACAATTATAAGGACTTGGGAAAGACCCCTTGACAATCCTTTAGACTTCCTTCATATTTTTCTTACTTTTGATTGCATCTAAAATGCATTTTTATTCTCACGTGACTATCCCCTACAACAAAATAGGGACTCTTATAGCAACCCACAATTTGCATCCAAATCTCATCTATATTTGCATCCAAAGCATGGTTAGTATTCCTTGACATATTACAACATCACCCATACCCTAAGGGTTGAATTTGGAAGCCCAAAGACCTCATAGAATCTTTGGCCTAGATGTTGTAGCAAAAGTGCCATTTTTTGTAAAATTAGGGTTTGATGTTTCAATGCTTTCTTGCAACGGCAAGTTTGTTTCCAATGCACAATAGAGTAAATCTACTTTTTTTTCAACTTGATTGAATTATTTTTCCTCCTTTTCCCACAAATGTAATATATTTTCTTGTTTTCCTTTCTTTCCTGCAAGTTTGAGAATTTCCTGTAGCATAGACAACATAATGGTCTATGTGTAACTTAGCTCCTCTTTAGTTTCTTTCACTTGCATAAGATCAATGAAAGAACACATTACATGTTGAACACATAATTCTGAACCTTCTTAATTTTGTATCAACCCTGGGTTGACAATTAAAGTTGAGACCCTTGGGAGTTGCAGCATTCTTGCTGCAATACTAAGGGCCATCACTTTTTGGCATCATTTCCTGGGAGGTGTCAAAGTATGCATTGTTTTCTTCCTTATTTAATTCGATTCTTTTATTTTCGACAAAGAAAAAAAATATGCATTGGGAATTTTTCATTTCAAAAACAGAAAACTACATTACAGTAGTAATTCTCATTCAAAAAAAAAAATTAAGCCTCAAAGAGTTTAAGATAAAACAAGAAATTCAATACCAAAAACCCCCACAAGGTCATGTGGCTAAGTAAGAACCACATTATCATTCTCTTTTGCAGGTAGAATAAGGTCGCCTCCTAGAAGTAGAAGTGGTGGCAAAGAAGGTGGAAGAAATGGATGGAGATGATGAAAATGAAGGAGATCCTTTTGGATTTCTCATTCAATATATTGATATAAATGTTAACATGAATAACATATCTCCATTTGTACTTCCAAACTTCCATGGCACGAGATCATAATACCTAGAAACCTTTCCTTTTGAATTTGAAGTACTGTCCAGATCTTATGATTGCTTACTAGATGCTCAAAATTTAAAATTTTTTCTGGCTACATTCTAAGATGGAGCTCTTAAATGGTTCATGGGATTAGGCACTAACTCTGTGATCGTGGGATGATATGAGAACACTCTTTTTAGAAAGATATAAATATTGTTGCATACAACATGATCTTAAAGAGGAAAATTTTGAAATGAAACAAAAGGAAGATGAGAACCTTGAGGACATTATAGAAGTGTTTGTGTAAAATGTTAAAGGGAAAAATTACATAAACGTGGATTTAATACGAATAAAACCCTTTTACATAGAGAAATCAGTTATGAGTGGATTGATCTCCTTAATCTAATGAGTAAAGGGGATGTTTCCTAATTATCATTTAAAGAAATTCATCAAATGTGTAAGCACATATCAATAGGAATGGAAAATTATGGCAGGAGTCCTAGATATATGGTCATGGAAGTGGTAATTAAATCAACATCAGGATCCATAAGGAAGAAATTGGAAATATTCTAGATCATGACTTTACTCAAGATGTTGGACCTCCTTTAGCTAGTCTCATTGTTGTGGCATCTTCCATGAAGTCTTTCCACTCCATTACCAACCTAACACATGCCCTATAAATTCATGGGTATATATACAACATCTCTCTTTCCTAGGGGGATGTAAGAACCTCATAGGGTTATAAGCCTAATCATCCATAACATAAGTAATATAACTTGTTTATAAATTATGAGATAGAAAGAAATTTGAGAGCAAGGTTTGTGTGAATTATTTATATGACCCTAGCATTGGATATTCTCTATTATGATAATTTAATGTTTTTTGTTGTTAGAAATTAATTAGCAGGGCAATGAAATACACAAAATATTGCATAAGCACAAATACAAAAACGCATAAAACAACAGAGACATAAATACACATGGTTCACCCAATTTGGGCTACGTCCACGGAGAAACATCCATTCCTTCCTTCTATATTATCCATCAAAATGAAGAGATACAACCTACAATAAATCTGTTGTAATTTCCTCTTCGCTCTCACACAGTATCCTCTCTCTTTCTCGCTCAGAATATTCATACACAATTACAATAATATGCCATCATATAAACCTAGGGGTTTCCTTCAAGGGTAAAAAACCCTAAATTAAATGTTACTTCTACTATCAGATCATCTACCTAATGAACAACCCGGATTGACTATGAAATTACAAAATTTTACAAGGAAAATTTTCATCTATTTTTAGCTCCGGGGATGCTGCCCTTGAACCCCTGCCAAGAGGAGGCTCCAAACATGTAGTTGCCCCATCCCATACCCTCTAGGCAGCAATAGTGGGGGGGTGGGGGGGAGCCTTCCCACACCCCCTCGTCGGGGGATTGGGATCCAAACACGATTGAAACAAGACCTCTGAATCAAGAAGATAATCAAGCCCCACATCTAACATTTGTCTCTAATGATGTTGAACCAAATTGATATTAAGATATTTTTGTCAGAAAGTATTTGCGCATACAATAGAGATCCATTGAGGGATGGCTTCAATCCTCTCCAACACTCTTCAAAGGATTTTTTTCCTAGTTTTGAGAGGACATATGATCTTACATCCCCAACATTTCCCCTCTAAAGATGAGTATTAGGATTTGAGCAAGTTCCACATGTTTCCATGCCACTTATTGCACCTCTAAATGTTGAAACACATATCCAAATAGTCAAAGTGTTGGCTTGATTATTGATGTGCCCAAATGGACCCAGGACACTCCTAATTTGGTCTTGACCCTATTTGATGGATGTTTCCTTATTCTAGATCCAAAATGTTGGTGGAGATCACTGGGATGACTTGGGAGGGATATTACACCATGCCTAGATGTCAACACTTGCCTAAGGGGTCGTCACATCACTCCTACATTCCCTACGAGGGTGACGTGAGCCTCCTTGATGGTGATGTTATGATGGGAAACATATTACTTGGAGATGTATTTTGTGCCCTTTGCTGATGTAAATTGGAATGAGGAACACTCATGGACCCACTATTTCAATTACTTGAGGGATATTTCCCCCTCTAGGAAGATGACATCATGTTGGATAGAATTTATTCCTCACATGTGGAATATTTTGATATGTTTCTTATGTTTTAAAGTTATCTTAAGGTCATCTTTGATCTTTGACCTAGTTGAATGCTTCCAAAAAACTTTCTAGGGGTCCTCTTGTTGTAAATTAATGAAAATTTACTTGATCACCCTCATATAAATAGATGGATATCACTTTCATTAACTCATCATCACATTCACATTGCTTCTTCTCTCACAAGTAGTGTGTACTAGCTCTTGTATTCTTTTCTCTTGGCTGTTATGGAGAAAATTGTCGTAGGAGTGACATTTTTACGTGCAAAGAATTTTTTGGGATCGATGAAGTGATTTTTGTTGGAATTGTATAAGTTTATTGCCATTCTCTTCTATTTTTCATGCTATATATCTAAAACTAGTGTTTCTATGTGTGTCATATTGAAAGTGCAATATTTTTTCTTGAAATTGTGATTCTTTATGGTATGTGAAAATTGACTTTCAAGAATCCATCATAGAAACTCGCTTCATACATCCTTTGTTCTTAAATCTTCCATATAGAGAAGTTTTTACTGTTTCTAAGTGGACAAATTTAGTCTTCCACCCTCTTCATCCAAGGCCTGCTATCATATACCTTTCCCTCATCAATGCCATAACCCAATAGGATAAATGCACTAGTTTAGTAGGTGGTGATCATCCTAAATTTTTCCTTTTTTTCTCTTAATTCTTGGTATATAGTGTTAGAGTTAACTTAAAATATGTATTTTATATTAAATTTATGTCTATTTTTTGTTTCCCTATTGGTAGGGATTGCTTTTAATAAATATAAAAAGGTAAGATATAGCATTAACTACATGTTTTCGCCCTAAAATTAGGGATGGTGTCTATCCATCAAAACATTATTATTTACCTAACCCTTACTTTCATCTTTGATAACCTTTTTCCTTTTGTTAATCTTATCAATTACAGGTTATTTCTCAAGACATTATAAGTCATAACATGCCCTAAATATGGATATTATAAAACCCCTAGCATATATCATCTTTGTTATAATCATAAAGGTCTCAAGAAAGTGTGCTTGTACTTCTGCAACTCTTATCTCAACCTTTCAAGGTTTAGCTAGTACCTTTCTCTTTAATCATGAGACCTTTCCTCACCCTTAGTCCATTATTTATTGAATATCATTAGCGTGATTTAGCTACAAGCTCTTTAGAGAGCCATTTTTCTTGGAATCCTTGTCATCTAATGTTTAAGTCTTGCAAGGAAGCCTCCCTTGTGGGGATAGTATTCAACCACTAAATAATAAGAGAGAGGCCACTAAGGTGACAATGATGACTAATTACATTTCAAAAAATTGACCTTAAGATGAACAAGACATGAGAAACTAAGCTTAAAGTACCTCAGTGGTTCATGGCATATGAGACTTCTTAATGAAGCTCAAAAGCATTCCAATAATGGCCACAACTTCATTGGAAGATTCAAAAACTCTACCCACACATCATATAATGATAAATTGTTAAATAATTTCTTAACCATAATAAAAATATAAATCTCTTTATTTAAAAGAAAAATAAACATATTTACTTAAATTATAAATATTTACTCCACATACTTAATAAAACTAAATAACACTTAAATTTATAACCCACTATTAATCACTATATTATATACAACACTAATATAACACTTAAATTTATAACACCCACTTAATTTATGATCACTATAAAAATTTGATTGATTAAAAAAAGTATAACATACCAATTCCAACAATATTACTACATTAATTAAGGTTGTCATGCACTACAACACAAAGGGGGGTTATAAGACAATATTTAAGACAATTTTTGGGAAAATTGTCTTAACTGAGACAAAATAAAACTTGTGTATTCTCTTAAATATTGCCTTTAAGCAGGTGTCTCAAATTAAATTGTCTTAAAATATTGTCTCTAATATGACAATATATAACAAAATAATTTTTGTCTCTCGAGAGACAATTTCATTTTTGTCTCTCTAGAGAAAATAGTTGAGATTAAAGACATATTGTCCTTAAAGAGACAATGTCTTTGATCCTAACTTTTGTCTCTCTAGAGACAATAAAAAATTACACTCAAAGATAATAAAACGTCACTTTTGTCTCTTTAGAGACAATATAAAATAATCAATCTAGAAAAATATCTCACCATTGAAATAAACCAATATTAAAAGTATTTAATTAAAAATAAACTACAATATCATTGATTAATTCATATTAGGGCACATTGGAATTGAACAACCAATCTCCTGCTTATAACGCAGGCGCTCTTCCAGTGAGCTAGCACCCTTTAAAGAAGTATGTGAGAGTTATGGTAGTCGTTGAAATTGCATATATAAGCATTGATTTAAAAAAATGCTTGACACATAATCGTGTAATCTTTGTAAAATCTAAAATCATGCAGCCCCTATTTTTAAATTGATAAAAATAACTCAATGGAGTTAGCTCAATGTCACTCCCATGTAGCATGACTCACACAACAAGTTACTATTATAAATAATTTACAAACTATTTAATCTAGTCATATAGAAAAAAGTAAATAGAATTATCACAAGACTTCAATATCTTACCATAACTATTGAATGGTTTATGTTTAGCATGTTTCCGCTCTTCATATATTCCAACAATATGAATTTTTTCAAGGAATTTTTGACATCAACTAAAGATAAGGTACAGAGAAATATGCATAGCCATCCTCCTATATATCCCCACCTATCTATCCCTAAACTTTTTGCAGCAAATTAGAAAATCTAGCATAGTTACCATTACCTATTCGTAACAATAAAAAAGAGACTGAACCATGTCCTCATATTTAACTTGCACCCTCGAAGAGAAGGTTAGTGCACAACCAGCATCTCACACAACAAGCTACTTGTTAGGTCCATATACTACTAGTGTAATCCCTATTGTTATTAGTGCAACACCCTTATTATATTGTTGTGCCCTTGTAGTCTCCATATTGTTATTATTGTGCCCCATAGAAGCCCACTATTGTTATTGTTGTGCCCTTACATTAATATTGTTATGTCGGCTTTGATTATATTATGACCTCATAGACTCCTATATATAGAAAGGAGGTCTTGTAATTTGTATCATCCAAGAATTGTTCATTTGTGTAATGTAAAGGAGGTTGTCCCCTCGAAGAGGCTTATTTCTAAGGCATTGATCTATCTTTTCTATATTTTTGTGAGCTGGTTTCATAACATTTCATATTAGAGCTCTGGATTCTAGGGTTTCGCTGCTCCAAATAGGGCATTGTGGAATTTTTGGTATAACTTATTTTCTCCAATGTTTCAAAAGCTAAAAAAAAAAAAACCATTTGAGCCAAAATTGTTATGAACCTCAGGTACGAATTTCAAATCTTGTCTCGCTATATGTTCGGCTATATGATCTAAGGAAGTTAGGGTTTTGCAGACTCCCAAATTACATTCCAAACAAGTGACCTTGGGAAAAGAATCATAAATTTCTCTCTAAGAATCAAAATGAAACTTCGTAAGAAATTATAGAAATAGGACGGACTGTAGTTCTCTATGTATCCTTTTCATATCCAAAGGTTGAAATAGTGACATGTGGCACATCATACCAGTTCACTCTACTGAAAGGCTATATATTCAAGCCATCTTGGGAGATTAGGCAAAACGCTTTCTTGGAGAATCGAATTTTGATCAAACTAATGGAATTCGAAAGAGGACTTAGAGGGATACTGTAGGAAGCAATGTCAAACCTCAGAGATCTGTAATTATAGAGATATAATAGATTCAATATCAAGCTTCTACAAAGAAAAAAAATTAAAATTAAATTAAATTCAAAATTAAAAAAATAAAAAAATAAAATAAAATAAAAAAGAAAATGTGTGTAGTATTTTTAAAATTTTGCATAAGTTTGGGTTGAAAAATTAGGTTGAAGTTCAAAGGGCATAGTGAAGAATAATTATCATTAATTGATGCCCCGAAGAAAGAAAATGGAAACACCTAGTAAGCAACCTGAAAGCTCTAGAATGACTCATGAAGAAGAGGAAGAAATGCAACATGATATATCAGAATTACAAGACTAAATGCAACAAAATTCACTCTCCCAAAAGGCAATAGAAGCTAAGATGACTGGCGTGGAAGCTAATATGAATGGCGTACAACTTAAGATGGATGGCTTGGAAGCTAAGATGGATGGCATGGAAGCTAAAATGAATGCATGGATGCTAAGATGGAAGATTTGAAGAAAGGTTTGACAAAGTTGCTACAAGAAAGGCTTCCTAATGGCGAAACGGTCGTAGAAGAAACTCATAATGAGAAAAAAATAAATGTTAATCATGATTCGAAGAATGACAACATTGAAGATTCAAAGAAATACATGGAAGGTTTGAAGGAAGTTTTGACAAAGTTGCTACAAGAAAGGCTTCTTAATGGCGAAAAGGTATTAGAGGAAACTCATGATGAGAACAAAGGAAATGTTAATCATGATTTCATAGACTCTAACGTTGGAACAAAGACCCACCATGTTCCAAAGATCAATATGAGGAAGTTTGATGGCAAGGATCCCGTAACATGGATACTACAGATGGATCAATATTTCAATATCCATAATGTGCAAAACAAACAAAAGGTATGCATTGCAAATTTATATTTGGAACCAAATCCATTTGTATGGTATCGATGGCTTTGCTCTCATAAACAAATTGTCACTTGGGAAAAATTTACAGAAGAAATGATAGCACATTATGAGGATACAACAAGCAACATTGTTTTTAGCCAATTGATAAACCTCAAACAAAAGGGTTCAATGATGGAGCACATTGAGGAGTTCCAAAAATTGAATATAAGGGTAAAATATATTCCAGAGGAGCATAGGATTGATGTGTTCATAAGGACTTTAAAGGATAAAATCCAACATGAGGTTCGCCTTTGGGAACATGATTCATTGGAGAAGGCATTTAGGTTGGAAAGAAAAATGGAAAGAAAAATTATGGCAACAAGGAAGCCTGCCACTCACAACTATAAAGATGGAAGTGTTGTTGCCCCTAGCCTTCCACAACCTACAAGGTTGAAACCACAGCAATTGGAAGAAAAAACAGAAAAAGGGCTTTGTTACAGTTGTGATAGAAAATACACTAAAGGTCATAAGTGTGCTGAGAATAAATTAATTTACATAGATTGTCAAGAGGAGGAAGAAAAGAAACAAGAAACGTCAAAAGAAGAGGATATACACCAAGAACAAAACCTAGAGAAAGAAGAAATGAATCCAACCATATCTTGTAATACATTTACCAGAATTACCACTCCTCAAACTATCAATATAGAAGGACATATTAAGAAGAAAAAGGTAATAGTGTTAATTGATTCGGGCAGTACCCATAATTTTATTAATTGTAAGATAGCCAAGGAATTGAATTTCTTCCTATATCCAACACCAGAGTGTCAAGTGATGGTTTCAAGTGGAGGAACCATAAATTGCTCTGGAAAGTGCCAAAATATCAAGATATCCATGGGAGAATATGTATTGAATAGCCCAATTCTTTCCATGCCAATCGGTGATGTTAATGTTGTACTAGGAGTCTAATGGCTACAATCCTTGGGCATAATAGCTTTTAATTTTCAATAACTTTTCATGAAATTTTCTTCAGAAGGAAAGGAAGTTGAATTAAGAGGTATCACAGGGAAACCGGGAAAGATAATCAACTCTAACAGAATGACAAAGCTTCTAAAGAAAGAATAAAGAGGCATAATTGCACAATTATGTTTGCTAGAGGTTCCCACATCGAAATCATCTATTTCTCCAAATCTCCAAAAAGTCTTGGACAATCATTCCAAGGTATTTCAGACTCCCAAAGGCCTCCCATCTATTCATGATCATGATCATGCTCTTCATTTGATTCTAGGAAGTGTTCCTCCAAAAATCAGGCCTTACAAATATCCATATGCCCAAAGGAGTCAAATTGAACGTATGATTTCACAAATGCTATAGGTTGGTATAATTATCCAACCAAATTCGATAAACAAAGAAAGGGATGAATGGAAGAATGATGAAGTAGGGTGGGAACTCATTCAAAATTTGCAGAAGATCCGAGTTCAAACAATATTACCAGAACTTGACAAGGAAGGAAAAATCATATTGGAACCTGAAGCAGTCACAAAAACGAGAAATCAACAACTACGAAAAATATCAAATTTCAGAGTATCTCATTAAGTGGAATAACTTACCCACTGAAGATTCCACATTGATGGATGATAATTTTATACAAAAGCATCCAGAACTACTCAAGCAATGAGGACAACACATTTTGAAGGAGAGGGGCATGTTAGGTTCCTATACTACTAGTGTAACCCATATTGTTATTAGTGCAACACCCTTATTATTTCGTTGAGACCATGTAGTCTCCATATTGTTATTATTGTGCCCCATAGAAGCCCATTATTGTTATTGTTGTGCCCTTACATTATTATTGTTATGTCAGCTCTGATTATATTATGACCCCTTAGGTGTTTTCATTTGTATCATCCAAGAATTGTTCATATATTTCTAGGGAGTTGATATATATTTTCTATCTCTTTATGAGCTGGTTTCATAACACTACTATTATAAATAATTTACAAACTATTTAATCTAGTCATACAGAAAAAAGTAACTAGAATTATCACAAACCTTTAATATCTTGCCACAACTATTGAATGGTTTATGCTTAACATTTTTCCACTCTTCATATATTCCAGCAATATGAATTTTTTCAAGGAGTTTTTCACATGAAATAAAGATAAGGTACAGAGAAATTGGCATAGCCATCATCCTATCTATCCCTAAACTTTTTGCAGCAAATTAGATAATCCAACACAGTTATCATTACCTGTTAGTAACGATAAAAAAAGGGAGTCAATCATGTCCTCATATTTAACTTGCACCCTCGATGAGAATGTTAGTGCATAATCAGAATCTGCTTGGCCATTCAGTGTAGCAAAAGCTAACATCCTGCTTTGCAATTACACTTCCGAAGAAGTCATCTATAGCTTTGAAAGTTCGATTTAATCCTACTGCATGGTAGTCAAAAGAGTATGGTATATTTTGTTTTACCACATATCCAAATTACACCCCAAAACCACAAAATTTGAAGTCCTAATTAAAAATCAAAGTGATCAAGTTACCTTGAATTCATATTCAGGAGTTGCAGCAGGGTCCAGCTCACAATAATTTTGGGGTAAATTTGGGGATTCTTCACTCAAAAGTCTCTTTTCTAGAACTTGATAAGAAAATCTAAGAAGCTTCTTCCTGGGAACCAAGTTAACTGCCTACTTCCTCTGATACATAGACTTGAAGCCATCAATCCTGACAAGAGGAACCACACTCACACCAACCTCTTCCACAAGTCATTTACAATTTCTACCATTTCATACTTACATTTAACTTCTGAAGGAGTGTCTTCATTCCAAGCATAATTCCACTCTTTGTACAGGGCCCAAACATCACCCTTTTGGGGAAATATCCTAATAGTTCCTTTAGGACTTTTCTTCCATGCAACAATATGAGAAATAATATTTAACACGTTATTGGCAAATTTTCCATGCTTAAAATGCCCACAACCCTAGTAAAATCCATCATCCAGCCAGTTAATGATAGTCATACCTTCAATGAAATTAGGATCCATTTTACAAGAAATATAATCTATGAAGACTAGCTAAAAATTGCAAAGTTTTAACCAAAATTATAAGCACAAATAAAAAAATTAGTTGGATTAGGAAGAACATATAAAAAAATAGAAATCCTAAATAATACATACAAAAAATTTGTTGAACAACCAAGGAAATAAATAATAGCAAAAATACTTTGCCAAATCAAAAGGCATTGCAGACAGATCAAAGAATAAACAAGGTGTAGATGAAAGCAATTTATCAAGAGGTTCCTTACAGAGAACTTCAATAGAAACACACTCACTTGAAATCTTCCCTACATTGATCTCAATAGTTGGAGCATCATTTCTGGAATTTCCAAAAGCATCATCTCATCCACCCCAATCATTGTAATTCAGATAGTATTATGGCATTATTGGCAATCTCCTTGATATTACTATATTTAACTCAATCTAGTGTTGATTCATCTAATGGTTCAGATATATACTCTAAAGATACAAAACCATGATCTAAATCATCCTTTTTATCTTCACTATTTTCAAAATCACTTTTGGTTCCTTCATCTTCCTGTCCTTCTTCAAGGAAAATTTCCTCTGGAAATAACAAACAAGCATTTGCAGGAAGAGAATTTCCCAATGAACTGTTACACAACATTTTGTCACTGTCCCTCTACTCCCCATTCCTTGATACTGGAGGACCTCTATAGTGAACCTCACATGCTTTTCCTTCATGAAGAAACTCCCATTATGTCCCTCTTCATGAGTAGATCATTTCCCTTTTGCACCATTTCCCCTGAAACTTCCGTTTTGCCCAATTTACAAGACCGACGCTAATGGCCTTTGTATCCCCCGTGTCGATGTGCAGAGATTACCACTATTCCCCGCACCGATTGGTGCGATTGAGTTGTGTTCTAGTCACATTGGTCCTGTTATGGAAAGTTTTTTAAACTAGAGCTGAAGCTTCCATCTCTAGAAGCTCCGTAATAGAAGTCTGATAAATGGTTTGGCTAGATGGGGTCGAGGATGATAGTTTGGGCTCCTTTCCCCTATAATGATGGAACTACCTCAAGGGATAAGTCCTTCTCCCATGAGAAGAGGATCCATCTCCCATCCATGTTTCCTATATAAACCTCCCTTCTTCCCAAGTACAAGCTAGTTAGAGTGTCGGCTGAATGTGAGTATACTATTTTGATTTGAAAAGCAAGCTATTAATAGTTGTAGCCATCTAGTTGTGTGAGTGAGAAGTGTGTTTGGTTTGGAGTGAAGCCTAAAGGGAAGAGTCTTTAAACTATTGTTGTTTGAAGCCATCATGAAGTGTTAGCATAAGTGTGTGGGAACCTGTTCTTGTCAGAGGAAGACTGCGACGTCAATACGAATGGTTGTAATCTCTCTTTGATATTAATATATGAAACTATCAATTAATTTCCTACATGTTTTGTAATATTACATATTCATGTATTGATGCTTCTTGACTCATTAAGTAGGTTGAATTGAAATTTGTCTATTATTATGTTTGTGTGATGTTATTGTTTACTTTGTTTCAAGAACTTAAAGAAGGAAGAAAGAGATTGCTGGAGCAAGAAAGCGAGGACATCATCAAGTAGGATGAGCAACCAAGAGGTAGGCCCTCTTGATTGATTCTAATATAATGAAATATTCCATAGAATGTATCTTTTGTTGCTAGACCCATTATCGGGCTAGAGGAATTCGTTCATGTCCGCACTTATAATTTTACTTCACCACAAACTAACGACTCCACTGGGGAGATCCCATCTTTTTGTTTGTTTTGGATTTCATGATTTCATGATAACTTTGCTAGTTTCATGTTTTCCCTTTTGTTTTGTTGTTTTTCTCTCGCTTACTAGCTTAAGTCTAAAAATCATAGTAGTAGATTTGGTCCTTGTTTTGAACTTTTTTTTCTTAGTTCCCTTGGACTGCACATTTAATTGGTTGAAATTCGTGTCGATCAGTGTGAGTTGCAGAGGAAAAATCGTGCCAACTCACCTCTATCACTTGTTTTCAGTTAGGCAGTCGTGTTGATTCCTATAAGTGAAGATTAGGGCTAGATCCCAATCTCAGCTAGTGTGTTCTGCTATTGTGTTTTTGACCCTGTGAGCCTTTTGACTGTTTTTCCTCCCTTATTAGAAAGTTACTTTTCATTTGGTTTTGCTTGCTTGTAGGCTTGTCATCTCGCTATTTGATTGATCAAGTCATTGAATGGACAACGACACTAAGACATCTAGCTAGTCGTCCATTCAATAGTTTGAGGACTCATCGAGTCTAGTTGTGGGTGTGTTTGCTCTTTGCATTTGTTTTTGGTCCCTTGTACGACTTTAACCTCTTTTTGCACAAGTTTGAAAAAGTTTTGTTTATTAATTTGAACTTCTTTTTCGAGTATAGATTACATTGTCGGTCTTATGTTTGGAAATATTGGTGCTTCGTCAATCTGAATGAACTTCTCTTTTCATGTTTTCATCTTCTTGAAGAGCTCATAGTCTTGAAAGTTTTCTCATTGAAATATTGTATGTGAAATTTTGTCTCGTTGCTTCATGAGAAAATATGAAATTCTAGCTTGTCGTTTCATTATGATTCGCATCTCTTAGAAACTAGAATTGCATCAGCATTTGAGATTTTCATTTCCAAAGGGCTAATAGATAAGTGTTTGTTAGGAAATTAGTAATTGGAATGCATTTTTCATTTAATTTATTTTTTCAAAAAAGTGAACTAGTGAAAAATCATTTCGTTTTTAGTTGCTTGATTGTTTGCATTTGATTGAGTAGTTTCTACCCTCTAGTGTAGGCATTTCATCGAATTGAAAGGGTGTTGTCCCATTTACTTGCATTTTAGGTTTTTCGAGTAGCATCACTAACACCTGAAAATTGAAACTTAACTCAAGATCAACTCTAAAATGAATTCAATTTACCTAAGGCGCATTTGACATTAACCTTCACATCCAAAAGGTCTAGGCTAAAGACGTGTTTCAGCATCTGTTAACCTAGTAGTTGTCATTAACTTCGACATTAGACAGCACTAGCACGTATTTGTGCCCCCTATACCATCGCATATATAACAAGATACCCCACTAGGCTGCAATCCTTGTATCCTTAGGAAGTTGGGTCGGCCACCTTGTGAACGTGATACACCAAACACAACATTCAGGGAGATTGCCTGCTTGTAATTGAGTACCTCCAAAGCTTCCCATCACAACGGAAATCTTTGTTGTCAACTATCAAGGACATCGATCCCACCGATTCTAATTTAATCTGTTTCGATCTAGAGAACAATGTTCTCAGACTCCCTCATCATATTTCCTTTCTTATTCAGGTAATCATTAATGAAAAGACCATCCACTGCACTGTCATCAATGAAGGTGCTTCTACTTGCATCATGTCAACTACGTGCTACAAGGCTATTAGTTCCCCTACACTAAATCAGTCTCCGAACACATTGGAATCTTTCTATGGGTGTGATTCATGACCCTTCGGTGTTTTACCCAACCTTGCCATCACCCTGGAAAGAAAAATAGTGCAAGTTGAAGTAGAGATTGTTGACGCCAATCTCAATTATAATCTTCTACTTGGTCGAAGTTGCACTCATGCCATGCATGTCGTGGCTTCCTCTTTGTTTCATGTGATCCATTTTCCCCATTAAGGGAGGATTGTCACCATTGATCAGTTGTCTTTCTTTGCCTCTTCCTCATTTTATGGCAATGTTTCGTATGTCAAACACTCTGGTGCTCCCTTTTATGGTGTGGGGGCAGGTATCTTCAAAGATTTTGCCTTAATGCAGATTTTTCCACTCCCACCTCCTCATGTTGCCTCTGTTAACATGATCTCGGTCAAGTCTGATCCCTGGGTCATACCTGCGCGAGATCTAGTTGATGCTTGGGGCGACATCATGCCGCTTAGTCCCTCCGAAGTCAATTACATGGAAATTGTTTCGACTGCAAACTCTGTGTCCTTTGATTCTCATATCTCGAAGACCTCTCTTGATATGTATTCTTAATACCCCTGGCTTGGCACTTCGGAATCATCCGATCCCTTAGCTGAGACCTTCCTCGCTAATGAAGGTATCATGGAAATCATGTCCCTTGAGGAACCGCCATGGATCAATACCCACCATTGCTCCTCGTTCCTACCTCACTCGGTGGTCATGTCTACCTCTTTCGAAGAGTCCTCTTCTCCATTTCCACCACCGACTGTTACTCATGAAATATGGTCGGAAGGAAATTTGGGTAATATTACGCAAACAATGCTGATTGACATTTCTATCAAACCTAGTGTCATTAAACACGTTCATATCGGGGTATCTTGTTCTCCAAATGAGATCAAGACATATACTCATCTTTTTTAGGAATTTCATGATGTGTTTTCATGGTATAATGAAGAAATGTCTGGCATTGATCCCAGCATCATGGTGAATGAAATACCAATGTATCCAGATGCGAAACCTGTTCGCTAATAGCTTCATCCGGTGCACCCTAGAAAGGCTGTTGTTATTAAGGGCGAAGTCGAAAAGCTTCTAAAATTTGGATTCATTTATCCCATTCCCCTTACAGACTGGGTGTCCAATATTGTCCCGGTGAATAAGAAACAAGGCACGATCCGTGTTTGCATGGATTATCGAGATCTTAATTGTGCCTGCCCTAAAGACAACTATCCTACTCCCTTCATTGATCAAATTGTTGATGAATGTGCCAGGAGCGAGATCTTTTCCTTTATGGATGATTTTTCTAGCTACAACCAAATCAATATCGCACTGACTGACCAAGAGAAGAAAACCTTCATCTACCCATGGGGAACGTTCGTATACAAGAAGCTCCCTTTTAGCCTAAAAAATGTTAGGGCCACATTTCAGCGGGCAATGTCCTATGCGTTTCATGACATTTGCAACATTGCCTAGCCTTACTTGGATGACCTTCCTACCCATTCTCGTAAGCAACAAGATCACCCAAACCACCTTCAGTAGATTTTTCTATGCTGCAAGCACTACAACATCCAGTTAAATCCACACAAATGTGCTTTCTACGTAGAACCAGGACGATCCTCGGCTTCATCATTTCCAAGGACAGGATTCACCTAGATCCACTAAAAGTCAAGGCCATTGTAAACTTACCCCCTCCATCTTCACTACACCAACTCCAAAGCCTCCAGGGAAAGGCCAATTTTCTTCGTCTTTTTATACCCAACTACACCAGGCTAGCTATGGGATTTACCCGGTTGCTCAAACAAGGAACACCCTTTGCATGGGATGACATAGCCCAAAAATATTTCGATGATCTTAAGGTTGTCCTCATAAATGATCCTTTGTTACAACCGTCGGATTATTGTCACGATTAATTCCTTTACCTAGTCGCAGCCCCTAGCACCATAGCTATGGTGTTGGTTCAAGACGATGACGAAGGTACTGAACACATGATCTACTACCTGAGTCAGAATCTCCTCAACACTGAAAAGTATTATGCACATGTCAAGAAGTTGGTTTTGGCTGCCGTCCAGGCTGTTCAATGTTTTCGGCCTTATATTCTCTTACTAACAATTAAAATGATTTCTGAATGCAACCATATGACCTACATCCTAACTCATCAGTTGCTGGGGGGCAAGTATTCTAAATGGATCTGTATCCTGCAAGAATTCGATTTGGTCTTCACTACGGACAAATCCAAGAAGTCACTTATTTTCATAGAATTGATTTGTTAGCTTGCCTCCAAAGCTCTCCTTGCTGGTGCAGATGAACAACTCCTAGATGAGACCCTTTTCTTGATTAGCACCCTTGATCCATGGTACGGTGATATCATTGTGTATCTCCAAACCTCCATGTTTTGGTCCGCATTGACCAAAGATGATCATCGAAGGATTTGGCATCATTCTCAACCCTACCACATTATTAGTGATACTTTATACCATGTTGGTGTCGATTCCATTCTTCATCGATGCCTCACGACTGAGGAAGTTGAAAGAGTTCTCAATGATTGCCACTCTAGGGCATGTGGTGGTCATATGTCTGGTTATGCTACAGCTCAAAAAATCCTTCGCGCTGGTTATTTTTGGCCGTCCATCTTCAAATACTGTATTATTGTTGTCCGCAAGTGTCACGAATGCCAAATCTACCAACACAAGATGCGTACCACACCTACTCACCTACACCCCGTCATTACCATTGGTCCCTTTACCAAATGGGGCATCGATTATATGACATGTAACCCTCATTTGGCCGGGGGGCATGGCTAAATTATTGTTGTTGTGGATTACTTCACCAAATGGGCCGAAGCGATGCCTATATATTCAATGGATGGTAAGAAGACAGCTCAATTCCTTTTTAACCATGTTATTTCTAGGTTTGACGTACCCCAAGCCATTGTCACAGATCATGGCTTGCACTTCAGAGATTACATGATGGCATAACTGACATCTGCATTGGGCTTGTGACACAATGGCTTGCCCCATATTACCCTCAGGCCAACGGCTAAGTTGAAGCTGTGAAAAAAAATTTGGTCACCATGCTTCAACATATTATTGGGATGCACATGTCAAATTGGAATCTCATGCTTTTTTTAGCTCTGTGGGCCTACCGAACTTCAACCAAAGATGCCACTAGTTTCACACCATTCCAGTTGGTCTATGGTCTAGAAGCAACATTGTCAATTGAATGTGAGATTCCTTCACTCAAGTTAGCTTTTGAACTCCTCCCTGAAACATCACCTCAAGAGGAACGCCTCTTATATTTGGAACGACTGGATGAGACTCCCTATCTCGCTGCCTTAGTCATCGAAACACAAAAGAAATGGGTCAAATCCCATTTCGACCAGTCGATCTCCCCTCGTATTTTCTCTGAGGGTGATTTGGTCATGCTATATGACCAAGCTAATGATAAGCTGGGGGCAGGCAAGTTTGAACCTATGTGGCATAGGCCCTATATTGTAAAACATGTTTTGCAGAAATGAACCTATGAACTTATTGATTATGAAGGAAATCCTCTCGATAAGCCCCGAAACGGGCTTTACCTCAAAAATTATTATGCAAAAGGTCATCTTGCATGGTTACTTATGTACATTAGTGTGTGATTCATTTCTATACAATGTGGTTTTTTGTGGAAGTTTTCAAACAAATTTCCTTTTTACTATGCCTTTAGTACTTTGTAAATGTCTGCAACTCCTCATGTCGGTTTCACTGATGTGCTTGCCGAAGTACCCAGAACCTATCATCTATGGCATGGGCTATCTACAACCCTAATGGTGATTTGATTGATCTTCAAGTTATCTGCTTAGGTTGTACAACCTACAACATTGTTGAATACAGTGCGATCATCGAACTGTTATCAGAAGCCATCACTTTGGGCATCAGAGAATTAGTTGTCAACCTGGATTCACAACTTGTCTTCCTTTTACTCAACGGGAAATATTCCATCAGGAACCCTCAAATATTATGAATGTATCTTCGTATCCATCTGTTGGAAAGGCATTTTGATTATATCACATATCATCATATTCCTAGATGCATGAATACACTAACAGATGCATTAGCTAATTACGTGTTGGATAGACATTTGTGAAACATGTAAAAGATAAGACAAACTATGTGTACCATAATAGGTAGGAAAATATAACATATATACTAATCCAGATCTTGGGGAGGAGGCCCCAGAGATCTAAAAGATTGAAATTACCAGAAGAAAAAGAGTAGAATGCCCAATAAAACAAACCATAAAGAAACATTTTATTAAAACAAATAATAACTATAAGGACTACATTGTGGTGGACAAACTGTCCTTTTACAAAATGCGACTTGTTACTTATAGCATTTTTAGTTACAATGCCAGGAGTCAATTCCATGGGTGAATGAATACCATGGGTGGATGTCACAATACCACGGGTCAATTCCATGGGTGAATCAATACCATGGGTGGATGTCACAATACTATGGGTCAATTCCATGGATAAATGAATACCATGGGTGGATGTCACAATACCATGGGCAAATACCATGGGTGAATGAATACCATGGGTGGATGTCACTTACAATACCATGGGTGGATTCCACTTACAATACCATGGGTAAATTCCATGGGTGGATGAATGCCATGAGTTGATGCAATTTTCCATTTGGATCATTCCTCCCTCCTTAAGAAGCAATGGTCCCCATTGCATGAAGTTCCCTCTTGCAAAGCCTTTGTTGAATATGAAGAGTCACTAAAGAGAAGGGTTTTATGTGGGTAACCCATAACCATGATAAACGAACATCCGAGGATAAAGATACCCTGTAATGCTTGTGATCAACTATGATACTAACAGTGTGCAGCTTAGAAAATGGACTTCAATGAAGTGTGGGACTGTGGATGACCCATAACCATGATGAACAAAGATCCGAGGAAAGAGATACCCTATAATGCTTGTAGCCAACTGTGATACTGACAATTTGTGGCCTAGCAAATGAACTTCGATGAAGTGTGGGTGTGTGCATGACCCATAACCATGAAAAACGAAGATTTGAGGATACAGATACCCTGTAATTCTTGTGACCAACTATGATACTAACAGTGTGTGACCTAGAAAATGGACTTCAATGACAAGGATTTTGTGCAGTTGACCCATAACCGTGATGTTGGTTGTTGATGAAGTAGCACGAACCTTCATAGCCTAGGGTGGGAGGGCACTTCTCTAAACAACCTAAGCCGAATGTTGCTATGTTGAAACTGATCAATGTGAAGCAAGTGCCTACTAAATTGGGGTGGGAAGGCATGTCTCCAACAGGAACCCTATCTGAATGATACTCCAGAATTAAAATGGACATAAATCGGTCAATATAACTCAAAATTTTTATTATAACTTATTTTTGGAAGCAAAAGGACCATTTTTCATCTTCCCATGTGTTGGAAATCCTTATCTGGACACTCTAGAATCTTAGATTCGCGCTACAATTTTTCCGTCGTCACAAAAGTTCTGAAAAAAATAGCTGATTTTAAATCTGCAATGTCTCCCATGTCCGAACTCCAATTCAACCCATTTTTTTTTTTTTTAAATTGGGTGATTTTTCAAGAGGAGCTCAGATCTACAATCCTTTTTTTGAAATTCTTCACAAAAACTTCAAAAAATTATAGGAGAGTCGTTGTCCACCAGTTGTTAGAAAAAATTTCTACAACATAGCTGATTTTAAATCAGCGATACCTCCCTCATCCAGACACCGATTCAACCGATTTTTTTTTTTAATTTTGGTATTTTTTGCAAGGAATCCAGATCTGGTATTTGTTTTTATAAATAATGCACCAAATGTTTCAGATCTGATCTACAAACTCATCCCCCAAAAAAAATTTCCTACAAAAAAATGAAAAAAGAAAAATTCTTCTTGCTTGGCCCAAGAAAGTGCTCTGTGGAGGTGGTAGCGTGTAAAAATCTGAAACTGAAATACGCATGAAACCCTCATTCCCATGGAATCGTAAGCTGCTATGATACCATTGATCTGGATCTTGGCGGGGAGAACCCCAAGATCTAAAAGATTGAAATTGCTAGAAGAAAAAGAATAGAATGCCCAATCAACCAAACCACAAAGAAACCTTTTATTAAAACAGATAATAATTGTAAGTACTGAATTGTGGTGGGAAAACTATCCTTTTACAAAATGCGACTTGTTACTTATAGTATTTTTCAGTTACAATACAACGGATCATTTCCATGGGTGAATGAATACCATGGGTGGATGTCACAATACCATAGGTCAATTCCATGGGTGAATGAATACCATGGGTGGATGTCACAATACCACGGGTCAATTCCATGGGTGAATGAATACCATGGGTGGATGTCACAACACCGTGGGTAAACACCATGGGCAAATGAATACCATGGGTGGATGTCACTTACAATACCATGGGTGGAAAAATACCATTGGTAGATGCCACTTACAATACCATGGGTAAATTCCATGGGTGGATGAATACCATGGGTTGATTTGATTTTCCATTCGGATCATATACATATGTGAGAATGTTTGATACATCAAAACCTCAAAAAATAATATGTATGTCTACAATAACGTTGGCGGCTCACAGGCCTCTTACATCCATCATACGCGGGCCTCAAAAAATATGTAAGTACTAGACCTATGAACTACTTAGCATGGTGGTCATGATAGCACAAGATAGCTCGTACTATGCAACTCAGCAATCGGCAGATCTGATCTGAAACTCCCACTGTGTGCCTCTGGTACCGTTGAGGCATGTCTCTTATCTAAGCATACTCAGGTATACCATGATTCAACCCCTCGAGGTTCCTCACAATCTCCTCTATTATCGCTCCCTTCCTGATAATGGGTGACAGAATCAATAAGACAAGGATAGCGCCTGGCTATCAAAGACATCCCAGTTGGCCGCTCTGGTCCAACATCTGCATACACAAGAGAAATTTTATAAGCATGCATATACTAAAAAACAATTAAAAAAAATCAAAATCAAAATTTGGTTTGGTTATTTACCTTCATCATCGAAGTCCTCCCCATCTGGCAAGGGCATATCTAGGTCTCCACAGAAATCAATGCCGCTATACGGCCAGTCCTCCACGACAATTTTATGTCGTCATAACCATGAAAATAATGTTGGTTGGTAGGACATTTGTTGACTCCCAGTGATCCTCGGCATCAAACGACTCCAGCGGGCCATCCACGGATCGTGTGGCGCAAAAGGATCAACCTCAGTCAACTGATACTGGAACAGTGGCACTCTTTCCATGAAAAAGGTCTCAAGTACTGATCCAAAGCCAAATTGTTTCAGATTTCCCCCCTTCACCTTGGACAACTGGCACTTGAAATCCATCTTCATGGCCTCTACCCAGTTGAAAATCGTGGGAGCTATGCAGTCTATAGCGTAAAGGAACTTTGACTTATTAGTTTCATGTTCTGCTTGGCAGACCCCACCACTATGTTGATGGTCAATAGAAGCACCCTCAGTGTCAAATCCCGTACACTGGAAATCTCAATCTTCTCACTCTTGGATTTCAAGGCCTCAAGACAATGCGCTGCAAGAAGGGAAGATATGCTTTCCCTAACCAGACGTGACCCATACAAATTCACTAGCTCACCTCTACGAGACAGCCCAATGATGAAGTAAATATCTGAAGTTCTCAACTCCGGCTCCTAGCCCCTATTGACAAAAATATCACGATTGATGTCACAAAGGCTTATCAAATACTGAAGTAATTCAGGCGAGGCCCGCATCCCTGGTGTAAGGAAAAATTTGAGGAGCCCACAAGCCCTCAAAGCCTCGAGGCAATTTGGATCATTCATTTCTTGGGTTTCCACATCTTTTTTTTCTCTTTCCTTCGAATCCACCATTTTTCATGATTTATCTCATGCAAAAGCCATTTATTTGACTCAATCATCAATTTTGGAACATAAAAGTCAAATTTTAATGGTTAGTTCTTGAGAAAACTTGCTTTTGCCCTATCCATGTTGGGTGTGGAGCCTAATTATCTTTTGTATTCAAAGGTCTCAACCGGATGTATACCTTAGGAAGACTGTACACCCCTCCATGTGGGGGGGGGGGGGGGTGTGCGGAGGGGACTTGTCCCCCCCACGGGGGTCTAGAGGGGCTAATCCCCCCGGCTGGGGGGTCCGGGGGCCAGTGGTCCCCTGGCGAAAAATAGATGTAAAATTGCCTTGTAAAAGTCTAGTAACTTCTAGTCAATCTGGACTGTTCATTAGGTGGATGATCTGATGGTAGAAGTTATGTTTAGTTTAAGGTTTTTTGCCCTAGAAGGCAACCCCTCACTATATATGAGGGAATTGTATTGCGTCTATGTATATTTGTAATCTAAGTGAGGAAGAGAGAGGAGATTGAGAGCAAAGAGGGTGTTATAGTGGATCTCTTGTAGGTTGTATCTTTTCAGTTTTCTAGATAATATAATAAAATAAGGACTGGTTGTTTCTCTGTGGATGTAGCCCAAACTGGGTGAACCATGTATATCTGTGTCTCTCTTGTTTTATGCGTTTTTAGTGTTTATATTTCTACAATATTTTATGTGTTCCATTACTCCGTAATATATAATTTTCTGACAATCCATGGCGCCGATGAGCTTATTTTAGAAACAGCCACACCAGTTAGCATGGATGGCCGTGCAAATAACCCTCAACTAGCACGATCCCATGCCTGGAAATCGCGCTGACCAAGGGCGAAATTTTTTCTCAAAAACCTCCCTAAAAATCCAAAAAAAATGGTTAAAATCATAAATAAATAGCATGAAAATGGAGCTCAGGGCTTCAGCTATTACCTGAAACTATCGGTTCATTGATTGGCCTCTAGCATCTGCCACAAGTCACTCTAGAAAAACTAGGGCAAAAGAGGGCAAAAGTATTCACTACAAAGGTAAAAAGGTAAATGGTAAAAATATATTTACTTTTCCCCTATTTATTCATTTTTTCATGAAAATATTAGGTTTTGTAAATATTTTTGACCTATTTTGGCTCAAGGACTTGATAATACACTTTGCCTTGCTTTTGCAGTGACAGGTGATGGACGTTCGATGATGGCGATGAGTCATATTTCAGCTCTTTTCTCAGCTCATTAAACTCATATGAAAAGATCACCGTGTATTTTTCCCTTTTTGACTCGTTAAAGAGAATAAAAATGGGGGGTCTACTTTTAGCTCTTTTCTGACCCTTTAAAAATGAAACAATGGTCGAGCCCTTGTCATTTCGAACTGATTAACAGATGCGAAACATTGTACGCCCAATATAAGTTTACCCCTTTTTCAGGTTGGGAGGCAATATTTACGAAAAAGGTACTCCTTGACTGAAATGGTCAATCAGTTCTCTCAAGTATTGTTTTCTACCTTTTCAGGCTTGAGAGACACAAATATACGAAAAGGGACCATATGGAGTTTTCTTTTACACATATTTTTCAAACTCTCTAAATATGAAAAGAATATTGAGTTACACCTTTGTCGAACTCATTAAACTATTAAACGACATCAGATTCATGACCATGATGTACATGAGCTTCTCCTTCTTATGGCTTGTCAAACTTACTATGTCAGATTCATCTAAAGGATGAACTTACAGTGCAAGAACATGCTATCCCCTTCAATCTTGTGATAAAAAATAATTGGGGTACTCACCAGAGATGGTGGGGCAAAAATTTGGAAATCTATCGAGTCGTGTCGGCAGCTCACTCTTGACCATGGCACTCTTTGCTTCGTGTCGGGTTAGGACATCCCACTTTACATCGTTGACCTTCCTGGGTTTGGGTTGTTCATTTTTGCCTTCCATCTAATCTCTGCTATGTCACCATGACCACTGATCCTATAAATCTAAAAGCTACCAAACTTCCAAGTTGTGTCACTGATATGTTCAAGAGTTAACCCTTCTGTATTTACACTTACCTTTGTTTCTCTATATCATCCAAAATCATTTTACATCCCCCTGTCTCATGTTTATGATGTGGGATTCATTATATCCCTCCTTCGACTTGATCACTTTCCATCAACATCAACTCATTATCCAAGAAGTTAATCGAGAGACTCCCTTCCAATACCTTAGAGCTTGCATGCCTCAATGGCAAGTTCTTCACACTTGATGACAAGTTCACATCATTGCCTTTCGATCGAGTGATTTCATGGGTATTTGACTTCAGTTCTTGTATTCACATTCCATGAATTGTGATGACAGTACCTTGAGGACCATTATCATTATTAGTGGTTTCTCTCGCGCTTGTTAACATTTTACATCATTGACTGGTAATCAAGTGACTTTCTAGCATATTCGACGTCAACACATATATTCGCATGCTAGAATTTGTACTTTGATCGGGTTGTGTTGGAGCGCAAGACCCTGGACTGAGATCACAAAAGTCCAAGTTGCGAAGTGGTGTGACATGGTTATCATGATATGCATGTCTTTATTAGATGGCTGGCTGTGACCAGACCATGAGTTATCATTTGTAATCCTTCTCATTATTGGATGGCTACGACCATACCTTGGTTTCACTATGATCCTCTTTAACGGGTGGTTGCGCACATTCCTAGATCCATTTACATGATCATTCTCTGGATGGCTACGTCCATACCACGATTCATGTATCATTTGATAGAGATCTCAATTTATGTATATGTATTTGTACTTGCTTGCAAGTTTTCCAACGGCAGACCAGTTCCCTGCACTGATTTATAAAGCATTTCATCCCTCGCTCCGACTCGGCCTTCACACTTTAGGGGGCATCTATTACACAGAATTTTGTCATTGTCCCTATACTCCCCATTCCTTGATCATGGAGGACCTCTACAGTGAACCCTCCATGCTTTTCCTTCATGAAGAAACTACCATTATGTCCCTCTTCATGAGTAGATCATTTCCCTTTTGCACCATTTCCCCTGAAACTTCTGTTTTCCCCAATTTACAAGACTGGGGCTAATGGTCTTTGTATCCCCCATGCCAATGTGAAATATTAGCACTATTCCCCACGTCGATCGGTGTAACTGAGTTGTGTTCCAGTCATGCCAGTCTTGTTATGGAAAGTTTTTTAAATTAGAGTTGAAGCTTCCATCTCGAGAAGCTCCATAGCGGATGTCTAGTAAATGGTTTTTTCGGATGGGGTCAAAGATGACAGTTTGGGCTCCTTTCCCCTATAATGATGGGACTACCTCAAGAGATAAGTCCTCCCATGAGAAGAGGATCCATCTCTTGTCCATCCTTCCTATATAAACCTCCCTTCTTCCCACGCACAAGCTAGTTAGAGTGTTGGCTAAGTGTGAGTATACTATTTTTATTTAACAAGAAAGTTATTACTAATTGTATGCATCTAGTTGTGTGAGGGAGAAGTGTTTTTGGTTTGGAGTGAAGCCTAAATGGAAGAGTCTTTAAACTATTGTTGTTTGAAGCCATCATGAAGTTCTAGCAGAAGTGTTTGGGAACCTGATCTTATCAGAGAAAGACTACGACGTCAAGATGAATGGTTGTAATCTCTCTTTGATATTAATATATGCGACTATCAATTGATTTCCTACATGTTTTGTACTATTACATATTCATGTCTTGATTCTTCTTGACTCATTAAGTATGTTGAATTACAATTTGTTTATTATTATGTTTGTGTGTTGTTGTTGTTTACTTGTTTCAGGAACTTGAAGAAGGAAGCGAGAGATTGCTGGAGCAAGCAAGCGAGGACATCATCAAGCAGGATGAGTGACCAAGAGGGAGTCCCTCTTGATTGATTCTAACCTAAGGAAATATTCCATAGAATGTATCTGTTGTGGCTAGACCCATTATCGGGCTAGAGGAATTAGTTCATGTCTGCACTTATAATTTTACTTCACCACATGAACTCTCAACGTCATTGCCAGAATCCCTACCCCTTTCGATGTTATGTTGACCCATAGGTTGAAAATCATCATAGTTTGTAGTTTCTCCTTTATGTGTTGTTCCATTGTAGTTCCTCTTAAGAATTCTTCACATACGAAGAGAGTTTTCCACAAAATCCATCTTCCAATATACCTATGTATATATTGTACGCATTCAATTAAAAATTATACATATGTTTGAAATTAGTATCTTATAAAACATTGTACAGTCTAAGACAATTCTCATTTAAATAAAGGTCATATAAAGGCCTTGAATTATTATTATCTACTTTCAAAGACATGGAAAAATACAGTAAAATGATTCAAAACTAACTCATTCTCGATGACCGAGCTGGTATCCTGGTGTCCCAAAGAGAGCTTCATGTTCAATCAAGTAGCAGATAAGTCTACACCATGCACATGTTCCCACTTTTTCCTGAAATCCATTAGCAACAACAACTAATGCAAGCCTATCAATTTGCATATAATAATAAGGGATAAGCAATCAAAATTATAAATTATAATTCATATTATACTAGAAAACTTTATGCCTCAGTCATAAAAATATATATATACCTCTTCTTGCCTCATATTTCTTGCTTTATCAACCATCATAGTCAATGCTTGAATATATTTCAACACAATCATAGAAAAATCATTTTCTTAAGCCATGACAGGATTAGCTAATTGAGAGCATTCCAACCATGTAGTTCCCATTGCCTCAAAATTACTCCATCTCTTCACTCTTTCTCGATCACCAAGACTCCTCCTTTGCGTTGATGTTGCCATCACAAAAATACTTAGACCCTTGCTGTTACACTGAAATTTGTCACCATGACTATCTGCAGTTAATATGGCTCCATCAACAGTCATATTATCCTCCTTGGAAAGCCTTATACCTCTGCTCTCCATGTCAAACTTCAAGAAAGAGAGAAAGTCATTAAAAAACATGTTTATCTCTAGGTACGCAGGTTCTCTCTACCTTGCCTGCGTGTACGCATCCCAAGCTCATTGTACCTGCGTACTTGTACGCTCTGTAAGTCAAGGGATGGTTGCGTACTCCTGTAAAGGTCAAAAGGCGCGAGTTTCATCTTAAAAAAGTTACTTGTGGTCACTTCTAGAGCTTTCTAGAAGAGTGTTTGACGTGTATTGAGCGCCTCCAGATGGTTCATGCATCCCTATGATAGAGGAACTTATCCCATCAAGAGAGGAGCTACCCCATCCAAAAGAGGGAGTATCCCATTGATGTTGGAACTGAATAACTTCCTCTAGAACACTATAAATACAGGCATTGGGCCAGAGGAGGGGGAGGTTGAAAGCTGAACATTCCAAAGGGTAGATGCTGCTGGAATTAGGACTTCCTTGTAGAAGCTTGTGAGGAGAGATTACCATCCTTTCTTGTTTCATTTGGAAGTGGGTGAGCTTATCAAAGTAAAGGAAAACTCTTGCTGGACCCTGGGAGGAACTTGCACAACACCAAGGCTCAGGTTGTAATGGTTTCTTTTGTTTCCTATTAATACAAATAAGTCCATTCTTCTCAACAATTTGTTATTAATGAGTTGTTTCATATACTCCTTGGTCTATATGTTGAATATGTTTTATTTTATGGGATATTCAGGTGATATGTAATCGTTTGATTGTTAGTGAATGCATGTTTGGAAGTGAAGGAGGAGCTCATCCGGATCGATGAGGCTAGACTACTACAACAGCGTTGGACTACAGATAGGATCTAAAACACTTGATTTCTCGTGTGATAAATGCATGTTTAGAGAAGGATTGCTCTTAATTGTCTTGTTTGTCACTAGAAAGTCTTAGGCTTCTAGGGAGGTTGGTTTTGTCCGCAATATTAACTCTTTCTGCATGACATGATGGTATCCTGATCTCAATTCAATCTTAGAGAACACTACCGTTCCCTTCAACTGATCAAACAAATCATTGATCCTAAAAAATGGGTACCTATTCTTGATCATTACCTTGTTCATTTGCTTGTAGTCAATGCACAATCTGAGAGTACTATATTTCTTCTTTATGAACAACATTGGTGCACCCTAAGGCGATACAATTGGCCTAATGTATCCCTTCTCAAGCATCTCCTTTAACTACAACTTCAACTCTACCAACTCAGGTGTGCTCATTTGGTAAGGTACCTTTGATGTCGGAGCTGCCCCTGGCACCAAAATTCTACCTCCCTATGAGGTGGAAACTCTATAATGTACTCAGGAAATACATCCTAAAACTATTGTAGAACTAGGTATCTATTCAAGATATCTTCATCCCCAACTTCCTTACCTTTTTCACTAGAAATGTGAACTGCAAACATCACACAACCTTTTCTACAACTACGATTAGCCTGCATAGCGGTAACCATCCTCACTAATGTAGGCTTCTTCTTTCCATGCAAAGTTCTCCTTTCCCCACTATCATCCACACATTCAATGGCCTTGTTGAATAAATCCACTTTGGTCCTGTGAAGGTACATCCAATCCATACCCAAAAGCATACTATACGAACCCAATGGTTGTACATTCAAATGTGTTGTTGTAGGCATGCCGTTTAACTTAAATGCAAAATCTCTCACCCAATGGTGAACTCTCTTATTTGTACCTATAACCAACTATACCAACCAAGATTATGCATGCACTTATTTTCTCAAACCAAATTTCTCCAATAGGTTGGGATTAATATAACTATACTTAGATCTAGGATCAATCAAAATAGAAACAACTTGATCAAAAAGCTTACCATCTATCTCAATGATATATTTTTGATGATCCACTTGCTTGTTTTCCACAACTTCATAGATACGAGGAATGTTATGACCAACATCACCAACTATAGGCACCTCCTGAGCACTATATATCTGGGGTCCACCACCATGTTAATACTGTGAACAATCCCTCTTACGATGATCCTTACCACATATCCAACACTATAATGGTTTCCTACCACCACCTCTAGTATTTTTCTCTCCATGTCCTTTCTCAGTTGTATTTAACGTCTTCTAAGGAACTAAATTTTCTTTCTCACTTTCATCTTAAGGTCTTCCTCTCTTTGGTGTCCATTTTACTTTAGCTTTATCATTGATTTTCAAGTCATGCTTAGGTTCAACTTTGCGCTTCAACTTCTCATAACAATGTTTCAACTTTCGGATGGCCTCCTCCAATGATCTAGGCTCATCAAACTCAATCCTGTCTCTGTATTCTACTAGAAGTCCATTGATGAATCTCTGAACCTTGGCCTTCTCCTCCTTGAGGTAAGGCACATATCTCAACATCTCCAAGAAAGTGCTAGTATACTCATCATCTTTCATGGAACCCATCCACAATTCATATAACTCCTTAGCTTTGTCATCAAACTATATTTTTGACAAATAATTCTTCTTGAAGAGCCTCTAAAACTCATGCCAAGTCAAATCATCCTCATGTATACCTTTAACATTCTTCACATCTTCCCACCAAATATATGCTTTACCTTTGAGACTGAAAGTGGCTATCTTTTCTTTCATGTTTTCTGAATAGTCATACAATTTGAAGAATTTTCTCATACCAAGTAACCATGCCTTTACATATTTTGATTTCTTCATCTATACATCAAAGGTTGGTGGATTTTCTTTCTTAAAATCATTTGGCAATTATCCCCTATAACTCCTCCTATAAGGATGATAACGATGACAATCATGATGCATGTCCGAACCATAACTAGAATAATATTTTTGTCCATCACCTCTCCTATCTGGAGTCTCCAAAAGCCTTCCATCTCTGGTCCTGTCATCTTTGTCTGACCTGTGACCACCATAAGACCTACTACCATATGCCCCATTAGTTTTGTCCTCCTGCTTGTGGCTGATCCAAAGTGGTCCCTGTCGTTGCAATTCTGACAAACGCTGAAGTAGTATTTCATTAACCTCTACCTGTTTCTCTTGTGCCTGCATGATTTTGTCATTGCCAACCTTACAACTCCTTATTTATTCCTTCAAGTGTCTCAATGTATATTCCAGATTAGAAGAGAGCCCAACACCACACTGCTCATTCGATTCATAGGGAGAGTCTTTGTAGTCTACCATCTTGCTATTCATTTGATCTCTTTCCTACAAGGCATACTATGTCAGCTAAACCAAATCGTAATAAACCAATGTACCTTAGCATAGTTTAGGGGGGATATATCATGTACAAGATCATAAAATCAACATGATACATGTATAACGTAATCATAGCGACATATAGACATATGATACATAAGAACATAACCATGTAACCATCAGTCTAGCTAGAGTCCAATCATCAATGCATTACCATATCAACTACACACATACCATGACTACCTGCATGATAATAAAAATCATAACACCAATATATAATTTACCACATGCAAAAATTCACATGCATAAGAAATTCATAACCTACCACACACATGCATGAGAACATATAATCAAGTATGAACGATGATACTTGTAACCAAACCTACAAGAGTGATACATGCAACCAAGCATGCAATAATGTAACCAAACATACGAGAATGTAACCAAGCATACAAAATGAAACATGTAAGTGACATATAACAACATGTGACCATTCATACACTCAGGACAACATGCTTCCAACAACAACATCCTTATCCCGATGGCGACATCACTACGACCATGACCAACACCATGCATATGAAGCAAGCATTCAAGGATGACTGACATAAGTGTAATTGACATGAATGCATGACAAACACATTCACCCAAGGAGAGTGCAATGATGCTCTAATACCAATATGTAACCACCCTCCTAAATCTGTCCAAGTAACCAACCAACCGGGGTAAACATGTGATGAGCGAGGCCATTATTAGGGATTCAACCTCCTCGGCAACCTCAATGAAATGGAATCGATGGAACACATCAATTGTGATGCAGGAAAGTGTTCCCTCTGTGGAAAGAGTCAACCCCTCTAGCCCTAGAGTGGGTCTAGTCTCAGCAAAGACAGATCAACAATTGATTTCTTTAAACAGTCATCGTTGGAGGCCTACCTCAAACCAGTGGTCGATGAAGTTCCGTTGCACTGCTCCAGCTTCTACTTCCTTCTCCTCAATGAGTGATTAACCTAAAACAATACAAAGGAAAAACAACAAAGCACATAACCAGGAAACTATAATGATCTATTTACTCATAAAGTCAAGAAGTCATGAGTTGTCGAGTAAATTACATACAATACATAGGAAAACATCATTGTTTGTATTAATAATGAATTAAGAGCAAGGCTACAGCCAAGTCTTGATGTCACAAGCCTTCTCAAAGGATCAAGCCAGTATGTTTCTCAAGCATTCACTCTTCAAGGATGAATCTCCCAACATACAATATCTCTTTCTCACTTATAAGCTTTAACACAAAGTTAAGGGCACTCCACAACCTTCCACTAGCTATCAACAATCTCACACTTATCACAACCACACCAGCTATCTATCGAACTCAAAAGCACTAGTAGCACTGCTCAACCAAAGGAGTTACTAACTCGCTGATCATATCAAAGGTGAGTGCTTTAATAGGAGAAGGAGTCTCCATGAAATGTGGAAGAGAGAGCTCATCCTCAAGGAAGGTAGAACAAATGATGAAACTACCATACTAGAGGAGGAAGGGCGACCCAAACTATGCCAACAACCAGGTCTGGAGACATCCAGAAGGCCGACTGTTGAAATGAATTCACCCAATCTAGATCGTCATGGGACATAAATTAATTACTCGCAATAGCATCGCGAGGAGGCAATGCACACAGAATCGTCGTCGCAAGACACAACTCATAACCTCATGTCGTGTCTAGAAATCTGACCGTCACAGGAAACAAATGTACACCAGTGACGGAGTCATGATGAGACCATTATGGACATGGGAACGTCGCGTATATTAAGGGTTTACTCACAATGAGGCAGAAACTTAAGGAATGAGGGTCAATTTGTAGCAAGAGAGAGCATTTTCTTAATCTTCTTGCATTAGTGGGAAGATATGAACATGTTGATTTGACACATGACATAGTGGAAGGACTGAAATGAGGACAGTGACAAATTACTGTGTAACATATTCCCCCGTAAAGCGTGAAGCCTGAGAGAGTGGGAGGGGTGAAATGCTTTACAAAACTGTCTGAACTGGAACCACCTTGAAGATCCTGCAGGCACAAGTACAACTGATATCTATGATAGTGAAATACATATAGTCTAGGCATGGGCACAGCCATCAGTAGGACATACAAAACTTGGTCTATGGTATAGACGCAGCCACCCAGCTAATAAGACCATAATAATGACAAATGTATGGTCGCAGCCATCCATGAAGACTTAGGCATGGTCGCAGCCATCCATCAAAGAGTCATATATGTAATCACGAACCAATCCACGCAACCCAAACATATGTAATCTTAGTTCGGGGTCTTGAAACCAAACCGATCATAGTACAAATTCTATCATGTGAATAGATGTGCTGAAGTCGAACATGATAGAAATTTGCTTGATTACCGACCAATTATGTAAACCGTTAACAAGCACGAGAGAAACCACCAAGAATGCTAGTGGTTCTCAAGGTACTTCCCAGTACAATTCACTAAGTGTGAAAATTGAGCTGAAGTTGAACACTCGTGGAATCACCCAATCGAAGACCAATGAGGAAAGTCTATCGTCGGGTGTGAAGAACTTGCCATTGAGGCACGCAAGCTCCAAGGTACTGAAAGGGATATCTAGATCAATCTCCTAGATAATGAGTTGTTGTCGACAGGAGATGATCCGTCGCAGGAGCACCATGATGTTTACCTCATCAACGACACGAGATGAGGAACAAGTGGTAGATGGTGAAACAAAATATCAGAGGAGGAGGTAAGGGTGTAAACTACAGAAAGATTATACTCTTGAACATAATGGCGACACGACCCTGGAATGTGGCAGCATTTTGATACCAAGGGATTGGAGGCTTGATGGAAGCAACATGGATTAGATGGAATGAGGCAAAATGACAACCCAAACCCGTGGAAGGCCAAATGACAATGTATGGATATCCCAACCCGACAAGAAGCAAAAGTGTCGATGTTCGAGAGTGACTAGCTGTCATAGATAATCAATAATGATTTCCGAATTTTCCCCCACCATTATTGGTGAGTACCCAATTATTTTTGGAAACAAGCTTGAAGGGGATAGCATATGCTTGTAATATAAGTTCGGCCTTCGGTCGAATCCAACCTAGTAATAGTTTAATGAGCCCTAGGGAGGAGAAGCTCGAGTCTCGTCATGGTGACGAGTCCAATGTCATTAGGGTTTAACGAGTTTGACATAGGTAAAACTCAGAGTCTTTTTCATGTTTAGAGAGTTTGAAAAAGACACGGAAAAGAAAACTCCAGGGGGTCCTTTTTCATAGATTTGTGTCCCTCGAGTCTGAAAAAGTATAAATAATACTCGAGAGAACCGCTTGATCATTACGATCAAGGAGTACTTTTCGTAATCAGTGACATCGATCCAAAAGAGTAGAAAAGAGATCAAAGATACGTCGTTTCGTAACCAATATCGGACTTGAAATGACAAAAGTCTGGCAATTTTTTTGGGTTTACATAGTCAGAAAAGAGCTCAAAGTAGATCCCTCTTATTTCGTTTAACGAGTCAAATAGGAATAACTCGGCAATTTTTTCGTCTTTTAAGTCGAAAAAGAGCTTAAAGAGGACTTTGCAGACAATACGGATCAAGTGTATATGGACTTGTAGTACGAGCCATCCATCGTTATTTCTGCACAAAATATCGTACCATAAGATCTATTCAACATAAATAGATTATATATGTCTATTTAACTTGCTAGGCCAGATCTGTTTCTTCAACTTGTCCTGACGATGAACCACACTAGTTGGTTCGAAACGCGTCGACAATGATCTTTTTATGTGAATTATGCCGAAGCTCTTTGTACAAATATGATGGATCACAGAAGCCTCAATTCTACAATATCAAAAACCCCAAAACCCTAATTAAAAACTCAATATAAATGAAAAACCCCACACCCTAAAGTGTAATTTTCTAATTTTTCCAAAAAACACGATAAAAAAAGGGGTGTGGTAATTCTATTTTTACTGTTTACATTGTGCACTTTTACCTTTGGCATTTTGGAGCACCAACCTAAGCAAACTGCCAAAGTCGATTCCGGCATCAATAGTGCACGATTTCCCCTAAAACCTTCTCCAAGTAAGTACATCCTTCCTTGTGCTATATTTCAGTGGTTTTTTTTATGCAATTTGGTGTCAGACAGGCGGTTTTAGGCGGATTTTCAAATGCAGGTCCACCTCTCATTCGTTGCAGGAAAACCGCTTGGGTTAGCGATGACCAAGCATGATAATACATAACACTTCTGCGATCGTTGCGAGAGACAGATGTACTCTCATGACGATCTCAGAAAAAATGAACTATTATCTTCGAGCCATCGCCGTTGTTTGGAAAACAGCCACGACGGCGCCGTAAAGTTGAAATTCTTTATAATTAATGGATTTAAACTTATGAAAAGAGTTCTAATTCGTTTCTCCTTGGACGCAGGGCAACATGCCATTTGCATGGCAAGAAAGAACTCACGATGTCAACGACAAACAAGCATTCAATGATGCTAGATGTCAAAGAACTTTTCTTGCTTGTGGATTACTAAAATTCTTCCTCACTTCTCATCTTCGGTTCCAACTTGACTTGTTAGAGTTGTTGATTCGTGCTTGGAACCCAACGGATGGAAAGTTTGTCATCTGGGGCAAAGACATTGAGTTTGATGCTACAGACATCTATTCCTTGACCGGATTGTCCCATCACAATGAGATGCTAATCTTAGAGGGCCAACGAATCAGTGGGGAATCACTGGACATGTTGATAGCTCGTGTGTGCCCAAGGGCGCGTAAATCAGGCACTAGCAGGAAATTGGCGATTCCATCAATAGCAGACCTGATTCTTCGTTTGGTTCTATTTATGGTGATGAGAGTAGCGGGCTCCCAGGCCCAGCATGAGGCAACAAAGACCCACCTTCGGTTGGCTCTTGAGTGCCTTAACCCGACCATGTACAACTGGGCTGAGGCAGTGACAATCAACATGAAAAGGCAGCTCACCAAATTCCATCGCGGGGAAGCGAAGCTGTTCAGTTATAGGTCTATTTTGATCTTGCTCATGCTGGGGTAAGTCTCGTCACTTCAGTTACAGGATATGGCTTTAGACGATCCGAGACCACGGGAGACCCGGATCACTCGCTGGGCACATGTCATGTCGTGAAGGGGTGGCAGTCAACCAGTGTCATGGGGGACACTATTCCGAGAGTGGCTGAATCGTCAAATGATCTTTTTCAAGGATTGGTCGTACATAGGTATGGATTTTCACGAGGACCCCGACATGATGCTTCCCGCTGGCAAGCAGTGGGACAATGGAGGTAAACACTCAATCACACTATTTTTTGGATTTTGTCTTTTATGATGTTTTTTGAATTTTTTCATCCATATGTCTTAATGATGTATCTTATGTTCTTGCAGATGTGGGACCAGAGAGTACTGCGGGACTAGCCCGGGAGGCACGGAGGGAACCACAAGGCATCAGAGATCTAGCCTTGGTTCCTCCAACTGGCAGTTCAGTGGAGACTGTAGCCCGTAATATTAAGGACCTAACAGAGGGGATCCCAGATTACACGGGGATCGAAGAGGTCCCCATGGAGTATCAGATACATACAGGTAGGGGTGATACCTAGGGTGCATCTACTCTTAATACGAGTCACACGAGCAGTGGTTTGCTATAGGAAGCATAACCCACCGCAGTAGATGCCTAGGTTTTATTTTCTACTAATTTTTTGAGAGACATGTGTCTTGGATGTATACAAACTCTTTTTTTTGACATATACACTTATTTTTGAGCGCCTCAGTGTGCCACACGACATATATATATACAGATACATGCTATCTTATGGTTCATTATTGTGTCTAAATGCTTCTGTACAATGTTTAATTTACATGTTGCGTAAATGTCTACCTAATACATGATTTACTAATGCATCAGTTAATGTGTTTAATCTTCTTGGAATATGTTGATATGTAATAAAATCAAAACTTCTTTCCAATAATTTAACACATAAATACAACCTTAAAATCCAATGATCTCTAATGGAATAACGCCCATTGAGTTGGTGGATAATAAGTTGAGAATCCAGATTCACAACCAATGCACAAATATCGAGGTTAATTGCCTTGGTCAGCAATTCAATAACAACGTTGTATTCAGCGTAATTGTTTGTGGTGCAACCTAGACAAACGCCCTGAAGATCTACTAACTCACCATGAGGATCGTAGATCACCCATGCTGCAGAGGAAAGATTTTGGGTACTACGACAGGGACCATCAGCGAAACCAACGTAAGGTGTAGCAGACATCTGCAAAACAAGTAAAAAGACACAATAAGTGGCGATTACGCCTACACACCAAGCCATACAAGTAAACACACACTGAAAACACACATGCTAAAGACACACATATGTACAAATCATATGCACGGGATTCATGCATAATATTTTTTCAGATAAAGCCCATTTCGGGGCTTATCTAGAGGATTATCTTCGTAGTTGATCAGCTCATAAGCCCCTTTTTGCAAAACACATTTCACAATATAGGGCCCATGCCACATGGGCTCGAATTTTCTTGCCCCCAGCTTATCATTTGCTTGACGATAGAGCAGGACTAGATCTCCTTCAACAAAAGAACGGGGATGAATAGTTTGGTTGAAGTAAGTTTTCACTCTCTTCTTCTGTGCTTCAATAACTAGAGAGGCTAGTCATCGGGTCTTGTCTAACCGTTCTAGGAAAAAAGACGTTCTTCTACCGGAGTAGTGTTTGGGAGCAATTTGACGGCTAATTTAAGCGAAGGGATTTCACACTCAATTGGAAGAGTCGCCTCCATGCCATAAACTAATTGGAATGGGGTGAACCTGGTGGCATCTTTCGTAGAAGTTTGGTAGGCCCATAAGGTGGAAAACAACATCAGATGCTAGTTCGACTTGTGCATGCCAATGGTGCCGTTGAAGCATCGTGACCGACACTTTGTTGACAGATTCTACCTGGCCATTGGCCTGAGGATAATATTGTGTTGACTCGGTCATCATATGATTATGGAAATGAGAACCGTGATCAGTGATGATAGCCTGAGGGACTTTGAAACATGAAATGACATGATTAAATAAAAATTGCGCTATTGTCTTACCGTCATTAGATAGTGTAGGCATCGCCTTGGCCCATTTCGTGAAATAATCAACAGCAACGATGATATACCCATGCCCCCTGGCCCAGCGAGGTTTATAGGTCATATAATCAATGCTCCATTTGGCAAAAGAGTCGACGGTAATGACAGGTTGTAAAGGAGCAGGGGGTGCACGCATCTTCCATTGGTAGATGTAGCACGCATGACAAGAGCGGATGACAAGAATGCAATCCTTAAAAATAGACGGCCAGAAATAACCAGCACGGAGGATATTTTGAGCAGTAGCATATCCGAACATATGACCGCCACAAGCGCCAGAGTGGCAGTCATTCAAGACTTGTTCGGCCTCCTCGAATGTCAAACAACAATGGAGAACAGAGTCAGTGCCGACCCGGTATAGGGTGTCCCCAATATGCAATAGGGCTGAGAATGGTGGCAAATACGTCACCGATCATCCTTAGATAAATCAGAACGAAAGGAGGACGTCTGAAGGTAGACAATAATATCCCCGCACCACGGATCGAGGATGCTAATCAAAAATAGAGAATCGTCCGAAATATGGTCCTCAGATTAAGAGGGCGTAATTGTAGATGGTAGGGAGCAGAGCAACTCAGCAAAAACGAGGGATTTCTTAGACTTGGTTGTAGTGAACTCCAAGTCAAACTCTTGAAGGATGACAATCCATTTTGAGTATTTCCCCCCCAATAACTTACGCGACAAGATGTACGTCATTGGGTTGCAATCAAAAATCATTGTCGTGGTACGTAACAATATATAGTGGCGGAAACATTGGATGGCATGAATGATAGCCAAAGCCAACTTCTCGACATAGGTGTATCGAGTTTCCATATAGAGTAGATTGTGGCTAAGATAGTAGAGAACGTGCTCAATCCCATCATCGTCGTCTTGGACCAGAACCATGTCGATGGCAGTATCAGCGGTGGCTAAATAAAGAGTATAATCACGATGATAATTAGGCGGACGTAACAATGAAGTAGAAATAAGGAGTGCTTTGAGCTACTCGAGCGACTCTTGTGCAATGGCATCCTAGACAAAAAGGGTATCCCGTTTTAATAACTACGTATAGCCTTTGGCTACTTCAGCATATTTTGGAATAAAACGACGTAGAAAATTAGTTTTACCCTGCAAACTCTGCAATTTGTTGCAAAGAAGCAGGGGGAGGAAGATTCAAGATGGCTTCAACCTTAAGAGGATCCAAGCAGATACCCTCTTTGGAGACGACAAACCCGAGAAGTTTTCTAGATTCAACACAGAAGACACATTTATGCGGATTAAGGCGAATACGATAGTGTCGTCAGCAAAGAAATATTTCACAAAGGTGTTTTGGATGGTCCTGGCGCTTTGCTAAATGAGCTAGAAGGTCATCCAGGTAAGGATGTACAATGTGCCGAATATCGTGAAACGCATAAGACATTGCGCGTTGGAAGGTAGCACTGACATTTTTTAGACCGAAAGGGAGTTTCTTATAGGTGAAAGTACCCCATGGACAGATGAAGGTTGTCTTGTGTTGATCTGCGGGCAATATATTGATCTAGTTGTAACTAGAGAAACTGTCCATAAATGAATAAATTTCGCTCTCGGCACACTCATCAATGAGTTGGTCAATGAAAGGTGTAGGGAAATTATCTTTGGGACAAGCAAGATTAATGTCGCAATAATCAACACATATCCTAATAGTGCCCTGTTTCTTGGTCACAGGGGCAATATTAGAAACCCAATCTGTAAGCGGGATAGGGTAAACAAAACCAACTTTAAGAAGCTTTTCAACTTCTGCTTCGATAGTTGTAGCCTTTCGGGGGTGCATGGGGTGTAGACGTTGTTGAACAGGTTTAGCACCTGGAAACGTAGGTATTTCATGCACCACAATGCTAGGATCGATGCCGAGCATCTCTTCATACAACCAAGCAAAAACATCTTGAAATTCTTGAAAAAGATCAGTATAAAGTTGAATCTCCTCCGAAGTATAGGTTACTCCGACATGGATATGCTCAAAAACCCCTCCCCATGTTGCCTTTAGAGAAAACTTGATGGATCTGTATAGGTGTCTAAAGGGGTTGGGAAAGGAGACAGGGAGAAAATTGCTCAAGACAAGTAAGCATAGCCCCATGGGTAGGGAGAAACGAGGAACGATGGTGATGATCAAACCAGGGGGGTTACTCAGAAGACATCATCTCAATAATCACTTCATCAGAAGGAAAGGTTTCCTGCAAGGGGTCCAAAGAAGCGCCAACTCCAAGCTAAGGGGATTGGACGTACGAGTCCAGAGCCCTACTTGAAGCAATAGGTTCAGAAAATGAAGCCGATGCAGAAACAATTTTGATGTAGTTGAGCTCGGCAGCACTCAACGGCATAACATCGCCCCAAGATTCTATTTGATCAGCGGGAGGAAGAACCCACAAATCAGAACGAACCGAAATCATATTGATGGGAGCGATGTTTGGAGGTGGGAATGAAAAAACACCCATAAGGGCAGGATCTTTAAAAATTCTGACACCCACACTCTCATATAGAATAGAGGTATGCTCTATGAAATGCACATTGCCATCGGAAGAAGAAGAGGCGAAGAAGGACAGCTGGTCTACCGTGACAATCTTCCCTTAACAAGGGAAACGAAGAACACAAAATAGATATGAGGCCATGGCTCGCATGGCATAAGTCCAGCTTTGTCCTAAGAGGAGGTTGTAAGTCAAATTAGCATCAACAACTTCAACCTCAACTTCGACCGTCTTCCCTACCAGAGTAATAGGCAGACATGGGAGTATACTGTAAGGAGGGGAATCTCTCCCATCGAAGGCTTCCAAGGTATTGGGAGACTGGCTCAGGGTTGGAGAACTGATAGCCTTCCAACAAGCAATAGACATGATGCAAGTAGAAGTGCCTTCAGCAATAACAGTACGGTGAATAGTCTTAGAATTGATGATGACTTGAATAAGAAAGGCTATTTGGTGAGGCAGCCTTGATACATAATTTTCCAGATCAAAAGTGATCAATTCCGAGTCAACCGGGTCAATGCCACCGATGGCCAATAGCAACGACTTCCTCTGGGAGGGACAGCTCTAGAGGACTTCTAATGTAGACATTGTTGAAGAAGCTTGGGCTAAGTCTTCAACGATGCTATAATGCTAAGCAGCACAAGCATTAGGGTTATAAGAAGACTTCCGGAGTACTCCTTTAGGAGGAGGTCAAATGACTGTCTCAGTACTAGGTCACTCAATATGGAGTAGAGCCGAACTGGATGGAGGAACACTAGAGGAGACCTCAGTTTCCTTCTCGGCGGGTGAAGGATACTCTTTTGACTGTGTACTGATATGACGGGGATCATCCCAGCCATAAAAACTTGAGAGCCGAAGGGAGAAGAGGATTGAGAAGGATCAGCAACCATTTGAGTCTGCTGGGAGGGAAAAGGTTATTTGAGGACAGCAAGAGTCCCAGAGGCACCTTTTAACAAACGACTAACCTCAAAACACCTCAGGCAGTCTTTAGTATAGTGATCCTCATCACAAATAAGACAAGGATACTTAGGTTTGCGCTTGGCACCTTCCTCGGCCAGAGGTTTAGGGGGATCCTGCTTAGGTTGATCGGCTTTATTCTTTCCTTTTCCCTTCTTCTTACCTTTTGAGGTTTTGTCTGATGAGGTGGACTGAATGGCATTAACCTCGAAAGTCTTACCAGAATTAGATGAAGTCTGGGAAGCATTTTCATTTGGAGCATTAGATTTTGCTTCGTAGGGTTGGCGGGAGCTTTTCAAGAGGAAGCGTTAACAGAACCTATGACACCATCAATGGATGGTGTTGACGGAGCTTGGGAAGTTCCAGGTCGCGGAGCACCTCAAAAAATATCATATAACGTACTAGACTGGGAGTAAACCAAGTGAAGGTACTGAGCATGTGCAATGGCCTGTTCTTCAGTTACACATGCCCCCATAGCAATGTCGCGAGCTATCGGACCAACGAACGAGGTCGTAAACTAGTCGATCAGAAGCTGGTCGAGGATCCAAAACTTAATTAAATGGCGATGATGTCTCCATTCATGGATGTGATTAGAGATATGTGTAGCCGTGTTTTGTTTCAAAGATGTTAGGAGGTGTGTGCTCGTTTCATATCGAATCAGCAACTGAAAATGAGTTAAAAATGCCATAACCAGTGAGTTAAAGTCCTGAAATGTTCCACCATCCAACTCAATATACCATTTGGCAACAGAGCCAGTGAGAGTTCGTTGAAATAGGCAGAGCTGGATTAAATCGTCAAGCCATGAATTCAACAAACACCATAGGTGATAGGTCATGACATGAGCTTGGGGATCTTCTCCAGCTTTAGCATCGAATTTGGGACAATCACCGGGAATCTTAGTTGGAACCGGTGGCCAATACAGATTTTGAAGAATAGGATCATTAGTCAGTTTGGACACGTCTGATAATTCCAACGTCACCAAAAAGGGTAATTGAGGGTTGAAGGACACTAAGGCCGTGGATAAGAAACAACACCAGAGTTCCATCTCATTCCCTGTTGCCCCCATTGATTTTGTCTAGACGGATTTGGCCCATAGGGATTTTGTCCATAGGGGTTATAGCTGTAACTAGATGGTTGACCCTGGATTTGACCCCCTACATTCCATTGATTACCAACCTGACCCACAAGAGCAGCATATGGCTGCTGAAAATTCTAATAAGGGTTAACCTGTGGTTGTTGATAATTTTGGTATGGGGCAAATTGAGTTTTCCCTTGGCGTTGTTGAAAACTATAAGGCAGCTGAGCTCAAACTAGGCCTGAGAGCCAGGCTCCGCTTGATAAACAGGTTAGGATTAGGGCCCAACTTGAGCTTAAGACCGGATTGGATCTGGAGCCCAATCTGGGGCTAAAAACTAGGTGGGGCTTGAGAAGCAATGAGCATTTGAGCGCCTGGTTAAGCAGTCCCAAATGGATGTCCTTGGGAGAACTAAGGTTGAGCCATCTAGCTAGAAGGTTGACCTAGTTGAGATTGAGGTTGACCCATTTTCCCAGAAGGTTGAGCTTGCTGGGTATTGGGTTGACCTTGCACAACTGAGGGTTGTCCTGACTGGCCCGACGGCTGAGCAGACTGGATAGTTTGTTGGCTTGGTTGGATTTGAGGCTGACCAATTTGTCCAGATGGTTGACTAGGCTGGACAGTGGGTTGGCCTTGTTGAACATGAGGCTGACCGACTTGCCCAGAAGGGTAGCCTTGCTGGATACCGGGTTGGCCTTGTTGTATGTAAGGTTGTCCCAGATTACTAGAAGGTTGCCCGAAGTAGGTAAAAGATGAACCACTAAAGGCCAAAGGTTGTCCTTGGAAGGGTTGTCCTTGTGGGCCGCCAGGTTGCCCTGGATAAGGTTGTCTGTAATACGGCTATCCATGAGGGGACTGCCTGTAAGACGACTAACCTTGATAAGGTGGTCCTTGAAGATTTGAAAGTTTTTCTTGGCCACCATGATAAGCGATGTGCCCCAAGCAATAGACAACAGAACCGAGACCTCAACTGCAAGTTGAGATGGCATAGGTCCAGGGTGATAAATATGAGCTCCTTGAGAATCATAATAATGAAATAGATTTTGTGGATCCAGATTCTGAAGAGCTTGTAAATATTGATCATATGCCCCCCCTGCTGGAATGGAACCAGAAGAAGGTGGGGCACTTAGTGTACGATTAACAACTCCTGTCATTGTGCCATTATTGGTAGGACTAGCAGAAGGTCTAGCAATAGTAGTCACCACTGAAGAAGTAGTGGCAGCACTGACAACAGGGGTTGAAGAAGCCACAGAAACGGTTGGAATAGTCAGGACATATGTGACAGTTACATTGTGAATATGGGGTGTAAAAGGCTCCGAAGTAGGAGCGACAGTACAAGACCATATGGAACTCGAAAGGGGAGATCTAGAACCGATGATATCCGCCAAAGCATTATAGCATAAAGGCAAAAAGACACCAAGAGAAGTGACACAGAAGGGCGAAGTTTCCGTAGGCATAGGTATTTCACCTCCTACCACAAAGGATTCTTCACGAGAGACGGGGATCGTCTCATCCATGTCAGAGGAAGACATCAGGACCGAAACACCAGGAGGAGTAATGGGAAAGTCTTCTTCGGATGGCTCCCAAATGGGGTTCCAACGAATGTCATAAGACTCGTCCTCTGGAGCACGAGAGTTAAGCAGTTGGATACTCGGGATAACAGGAAGAGTATCACTAACAACTGGTACCTCGGAAGCAACAAAATATGGAGATCCTTGGTCACTTGGAATGGGAGACGACATTAGTGATTCCACTAGGATGATTCAATTCAAAATCCTACAAAAACTAATGAGTAAGGAAAGAACCCTACGCAAACTAAAACGCAAACAAGATCTAACAGGGTAAAAGTGAATGTGGCCAAATAAATTTTAAGACACAGGAACAAAACTTGACCTTTTCATCTTTAAAGAGTAGAGAAAAGGATGAAAAGCTGACTCTAGTCACCTTCGAATATTTAATGAGCCTGAAAGGACAAGTGCCCAAATGGACCTTTTCTTTTAGGGAGTCCAAAAAGGAACAAAAGTGACTACTTTGAAGAACTAGGCAAAAGGTTTACCAAACAACCCATAAAATTGGATATACACCTTGGCAATCATATGAAAACCAAGGACTTTCCGTATGGTAGTCAATCTTCCCGAATGTTGTGTTTGGTGCATTATGGTTTGCAAGGTGGCAGACACGGCTTCCGAAGGATATACGATGATAACATAGTGGGGTCTCTCAACATATACTCGACGGTACTGGGAGCGCAAGTCTGTGCTAGCAGCTATTGGATCACAGAAGGAGGAATCACCCAACCTTAAGTGAAAACAATAGAGACTAGGTTTAACGATGCCAGAGCACGTCTCTAGCCTAGACCTATAAATAATGTGCATTATGTTCCAATGTATTATTAGGTTTATTCAGTTCATTTTAGAGTTGATCTTGAATTATGTTTCAATTTCCACGCCATACCGGATGTATATCAAAACCTAGGAAGCAACTAGAATGAATAAAGCATCTTTCATTTCGATGAACTCCTACTTACAGAAGGGTAGAGAGATCATTCCCAAACCAAGACAAACCAAGATCAGCAAATGCAGTCACTCAAGAGACACAATGTATAAACACATCAATCCCTACAGTGCATCGATACTACTAATGAGAGATTTAAAATTTGCCTTCAAATTTTTCAAACATGAAAAAATTGGAATGCAAAATACACTTTCACTTCCGCATACTATTGAATGCAATCTTTTGATTTTGATATCTTTGAATTCTAAAGAAACAAACAAGCAAGCGTGAAACTGATTGATCCAAACAATTGTAATCTATGTCTGGTAGTGAAACAATCAAATCAATATGGAAATTGGTTCAACAAATAATGCTAAACATCAATCAGCAAGAAACAAGCGATGGAAAAAATTCAAGCACACCAACAGGAGGGTCGCAGATGAATCTTTAGCAGATAAGTAACCAAGCCAATTCAAAACTTGAAAATCCAGGTCACAAAGCCAAAAAATACAAGATTCACTTCAATGAAACCAAAAAGTGAGCACCTTAACTAAAAGCAATTAAAAAAAACTAATAGATAAGAGAAAGGCGACAAGGGATTAACCAGATTGATGAATTCAGGATGCAGAATTGAAAAAATAAATTCTACAGGAAAAGTCTCGGGTGTAGCACAAGCAACTAGTGTCGATCAGCCACTAGTTGTAGCAACAGAGTGATGTTGTCGTTAAAGTACAAATCTTTCAGGCGACAGGCCGATTTCAGGAGTCATCATGACTGTGTGACAGGATTCAGCGACACACAGACTTACAAAATAGAGACAACGCGACATCGGCGCGACTGTTTAAATTTTTTCAGTGACGAAATAGAAAAACAATGAAAGGCAAATAAAAACTCCCAAACAAAGGCTAGTCTATCGTTACAGGAAACAAAGGGATTTCCTAGATTGACCCAGGTAACCCAGAAGACTGATGGTTCAATCCCAAAATCCAAAAGTCATTGACTCAAAATCAAGCAAAAGCAAACAAGAGGAAAACATAGGACAAACTCCCCAGTAGAGTCACAAACTTGTGATGCAGGAAAGTGTTCCCTCTGCGGACAGAGGCAACCCCTCTAGTCATAGCAAAGACAGATCAACAATTGATTTCCTTAAACAGTCATCGTTGAAGGCCTACCTCAAACCGGTGGTCGACGAAGTTCCGTTGCACTGCTCCAGCTTCCGCTTCCTTCTCCTTAATGAGTGATTAACCTGAAACAATACAAAGGAAAAACAACAAAGCACGTAACCAGGAAACTACAATGATCTATTTACTCATAAAGTCAAGAAGTCATGAGCTATCAAGTAAATTACATACAAGACATAGAAAAACATCATTGATTGTATTAATAATGAATTAAGTGCAAGGTTACAACCAAGTCTTGACGTCACAAGCCTTCTCAGAGGATCCAGCCAGTATGTTTCTCAAGCATTCACTCTTCAAGGATGAATCTCCCAACATACAATGTCTCTCTCTCACTCATAAGCTTTAACACAAAGTTAAGGGCACTCCACAACCTTCCACAAGCTATCAACAATCTCACACTTATCACACCCACACCAACTATCTATCAAACTCAAAAGCACTAGTAGCACTGCTCAACCAAAGGAATTACTAACTAGCTGATCATATCAAAGGTGAGTGCTTTAATAGGAGAAGGATTCTCCATGAAATGTGGAAGAGAGAGCTCATCCTCAAGGAAGGTAGCACAAATGACAGAACTGCCATACCAGAGGAGGAAGGGCGACCCAAACTATGCCAACAACCAGGTCTGGAGACATCCAGAAGGCCAACTGTTGAAACGAATTCACCCAATCTGGATCGTTGTGGGACATAAACTAATTACTCATGACAGTATCACGAGGAGGAAATGCACGTAGACTCATCGTCGCAAGACACAATTCATAACCTCGCACCGGGTCTAGAAATCCAACCATCGCGGGAAACAGATGTACACTAGCGACAGAGTCATGATGAGACCGTTATGGACATGGGAACGTTGTATATATTAAGGGTTTACTAGTGACGAGGCAGAAACTTAAGGAATGAGGGTCAATTTGCAGCAAGAGAGAACATTTTCTTAATCTTCTTACATCAGTGGGAAGATATGAACATGTTGATTTGACACATCACACAGTAGAAGTACTGAAATGAGGATAATGACAAATTACTGTGTAACATCAATCAAACCTTACACATCAGCAACAACAACCCCAGGAGGCATCTCAACCACTCAGACATCCTGCCCCTAGGTCCCACTGATATTTTATGCCTCTTGACCTATATATGCTCTCATGCTATAGACATGCTAGTGTCAAGGGACCTCTAGATGATCTCACAGACTTGCAAGCCAATGTCTAGGGGCTTTTCCCAGTAGACCTGTGCCAGCGTCTGCAAAATTCAAGGAACTTTTCTAGCCGAGAATTCTGGCCACTGCCCAAAACTTGTTGTAAATTTTAGAATCCATCAAATACATGATTACAAGACTAATAAAACAAAAATCAACCTCAGGATTAGGCCTGACCATCCCCAATCGAGATTGATATTTCATCAAACACTTGGCATCAATGCAACCTACAGGTCTAGGATACAAGACAAAGCATGAATGACTAAAAACACTTATGAAACATGACAAGAAGGATCACCACCTTCTCCATTGAACTATTATAACATCAATTGGGTCTTGCATCCATCAATTTAACAATTACAAGTGAATACATGAGATAACCATGACATGAACCAGTCAATTAACCATGCTTATAATCAACATAAAACCATGTAAATAAAAGAGATATAACAACCATTAAATCCACATATAAACAAGTGAAAAAGCAAGAGAACTTAACTTTCATTAATCATAAGGAAATCTGACCAAGTTTCGGACTTCCACATACCACCCGATTGTAGACATGGCTGAACCAAATATTTCTTCCAGCCAGTCACCCCCACACCATATTCCAAGCATGGATGTGGGATCTCATGGGTAAACCAATCCAAAACAACTAAGGGAATCCAAAGGTTAAACCGCCACCACCCTCACCAAATTGTGATCACACCAAAACTGTTGCGCCAATCACAATCCAATTGAACTTGGAATTCCATCCGGAATCAATCACTATCCATGAGGAATTTTTCATCTCCTTGTCTCTTGAGATATACCACAATCCAATCCCAGATCGTTAGGCCCTAAACCGAGCCTAGTCTCTCAGGATTTACCACAATCTAAACCTGTATCATTAGGCCCTAAACTAAGACTTCTCCCTCAAGATTTACTTTGTATCCCACCAAAAATAATTAAGGTATTCATGGGCCTTTGGGAATGAACCTTGAGACCACCTCCGGCCCGAATTCTAAAATCCATCCAAAAAAACAAGCTCAAAAACTAAGATAAACATCCCAAATTACCATGACACTCGGAAAAAGGCAAGGCTAAGCTGAAAACTGCTGTCACCCCTAAAAAACGATGCCATCGACAACAAGAGAACCATACACCAACATGCAAGGCCATTCATGTCAAAATTAGCTAGGAAATCATACATGCAATATGTTATTCCTCTTAAAGCTACCTGATCCTGCTCTTCATTCCTTTCTCCTTGTTTCCCTTCCTTTCCCTTTTCTTACTTTTCCTTCCTTGATCCAAAGCTAGAGTGCTCCAATAAAACTCTAAGTGACCAAGAATGAGAGAGAGAATAATGAGAGAGCTCCAAAACTTGAACTACAAAAGGTTACCAATTGATCCTCAATTTTCTTCATTTTCCATTATTTTCCTTCATTTTCCTCCTCACATACAACCTGTGACCTTTCAACTTACATTTCTACTAATTTCCTTTATTTTCATAAATAAATGTACCAAAAATGCCTTTTTTCCTTCTAATGCCTTTGCCCTAGCCTTTGCCAATTTTCCTTAGCCAAAAACACATCCAGTGATGCCCACTAGGATATCTTTTCCGAACATTCAACTTGGACTAAATGTCCCATGATCGTGGTCTTATTTTTACTTTATTAAATTTTATTACATGAAATTTTTACAAGGGTTGTTATAGGCTTAGCCCCAACCCAAACTCTAATATGATTTGCACCATAGTTTAAATATAATGCAAGGAGATATGTTGTTAAGTCACACTGTTTGGTCAATTGGTAATTGATCTGAATGGGAGAATTAGTGTTTTTGTACTAAATTCCTTTTCAGAATATGTTAAAAGTGCTTAAGGATTCATGAGGTTAATTGCAAGTTTAAACATGAGTTTTTTGAGTGATTTATGTAAATTTCATGTACAAATTAACATAAACAAATGATTGGACAACAACATATAACAAACATGAACATCACCAAAACAATATCACAACATCACATGATGAAGGATTTCACCCCTCCTGGGGTATGTCTCCTTGGTCCAACTTCCAATGGCTTGACCTTCTCTATTATGCTCAAAAGTGTGACATCAGTTTACAATGCTCAAATAGCTCTAAAACCTATTCCAATTGCTCCAGAATGCTCAAAATGCCTGTCTAGACTCTTCCTACTCCCGATTTGGTAAAAAACTGAAGCAATTATGGCTTCCCCAAGTCTTTCTGCTAATTGCATCGCAATTTCCCCAAAACTCGGCACCATCCTACAATTTCACCCAAATTTCCACTAACCAGGCGCCATTTCTATCAATTTCAGGGTGAATTTGTCAAATGCTTTAAATGTCCTCTAACACCTAAAATCCAAAAATTATGGCCCATGTGCCCGGGATAAGGCCAACGGCCCACCCTCGCTGGTTGGGCCCCCACTCTACTCCTCTAATGGACATATGGGTGGTGTGTCCAAGGGCTGACTCTTTCCCCAAAGTGTGCAACATATCAATGTTAAATGCATGTCGTGTCCATAGTTTATTAAGAACTATTACGTGTAGTGCATTGGTAGGAGGCTTTGGACTTGTGCTTGGAGGTCACGGGTTCAACCCCCGCTGCTACTTCCTGGACCTTAACCAAAATTTTGGTGGCCCTTGGGCTTCCACATGGTGCCCCTAGCTGAGCCATGTGGCAATCTGTGGTTGGCCACCTTCCAGCCAATATAATTCATCTAAATCCACCCAATCGTGCCACTTGGCACCACATGATTCAATGAAGGCTCTTTGACCAGTCAATATTTCCACCTTAGCATACATAATCATTGCCACATCAGCAATACAAACTACTGACTAGGCTGTCACATTTTGCAAAAATTCGCTTGTTTGGGAAAACAAACAGAACATGATTCTGGGAGCATATGGTGTCTGTTTCATGCGAAACAAGTTGCACCGGATTCAGGATGATGAGCACTACACAGAATTTTGGGTTCCACAATGATATGAAAACTTTGAATTTTGAGGTTTTTTTTAGCACCTTATCATTCCTCCCCACTGGAAGCCTTTTGAACCCCAAAAGATCACTTTCAGTTGTCTAGCATGTGAGGATACAATTCCCTCACCTTTCCAATCTTGATTCATTTAGCCTTGGAAGGATTTGTTACTTTGAGCCCCACACGAAGGTAATCCACATTCCCTTGCTTTTAAGGCCTTCTTCTTTTGTCAAGAATTGTGTCTTGTTGTAGTTCATCAAGGTATTCGAGAGAAAAATATTTAATGTAAGGAATTTGAACATTCTCTCCTATATCTTCAATCAAGGGAGCTAATACAACCTTAAATTCTCAACATTAACAACATAAATTTGCATATATGAAGGCAAATCCAACTTGAAGGCATTGCCACCAATCTTTTCCAGAATTTTGAATGGACCATATCTAATTGGTTTCATGTTTTTAGCATCTCCTTGGAGCCTCTCTTTTCTAATTTGAAGCCAAAATTTATCACCAACTTGGAACTTGTGATCTACCCAATGCTTGTTGTGCCTTGCTTTATACTTGCCTTAGATCTTTTCAAGCTGGTCTTGCACTGTTTGATGTACCATTTGGAGTCATTCAATGAACTTCTTAGCTTTGTCAATGTTACCATCAATAACAAAATCCTTCTTACCAAGATGATACAACACATTATGATGCAAATGGTATATAAATTCCTCTACTTGATTCCTTTGACTCAAGCTTGAATGTACATCTTGAAAGTATGTATTTTGCTAATCATAGCTTTCATGCAAAACAAAATGATGCTTAAGGAAAGTAGTTACACAAACAATAGGCCTAGAAATCATATCAATAAACTTGTTTCTTATACCTTTCTTATTCCTTTTAACCAAGTGGAATAATAGAAGAAAACCCATCCAATGAAAATTCCTTTGTCGCTGCAACTTAATCATTGCACCATTGAAAATTTATAAATGAAACGAAATGGGCTTACCATGTTGCATAAGGACTTCTCCCATGGCATAGTCGCATACATAAACCTGAAACTCAAATGAATTTTTCAAGTCTAGAAGATCAAGTATAAGGGCTTAACTGATCTTTCGTCTCAAAGAATCAAATGCCTCTTGTTGTTTGCCTCCCCACTAAAATACCTTTTGCACAACTACCAACGAATGCAAATGAGATACAATAGAAGAAAATTAACAAAAAATTTCCTCCAACATTGGGCTGCTCCCAAAAACCCTCTTATCCAAATGAATAACTTGAGCGTTGACCAATCCATAATAGAATCAATCTTGGAGAGGTCTAACTTCAGCTCACCTTCTCCAATATTATGGCCCAAGTACATCAAAGAAGTTTTACTCAACTCATACTTTGACATATTCAATAACAAATGTTCTTGACTTATGACATCAAGGACTTTTCTCTCATACATGACATGTTCATAATGAAATTTTTTGAAAATGAAAATGTCATCTAAGTAGACTATCATGTCTAAAAATGGCTTCAATACATCTTTCTTCATATGCATGAAAATAGTAGGAGCATGTCAAAGACCAAAAATCATAACAAGCCATTTAAGCAAACCTTGCTTGGTTTTGAATGTCGTCTTCCATTTGTCTTCTTCAACAACTCTACTTTGATGATAGCTACTCCTTGAGTCCCATTTAATGAAATGCTTTCCATTATTCTTGGGCACCAAAACAATAGGTGCATAACATGGTGAAGGAGATGGTAAGACGATCCTTTTGTTCAAAAACCCTTGGATTTTCTTTGTTATTTCTGCACTTTCCCTTCTTGACGTCCAATGCATGTCAATGTTAGGAAGAAGACAATTTTATTGCAATGGATTTCATGTTGGATTCTCCTCTTGGGAGGAAATCCAATTTCTTTCTAAAGCACCTCATCATCATGGTTAACTACATCAACCAAATCAGTTTTCAATTTTGAAGCGCTTCATAATCAATATCAATATTGGGTTTGATCATAAGAAGCACTAAATACTTGCTTGAATTCACTAGTTTTTTCATTTGCCTCGCATTAACAAGTGAAAGATTTAATTTCTTGCTATGGGCTCTCACAATGTATTCTACTCCATCTTTGAACAAATGGTATTTGTTTTCATGTCTATGGAAGATATATTTTATGTCATAGAGATACGAGCTACCCAAAACTATATCGCATATGTCTAATGGCACAACTTCAAGTTCCACTTCATCTATGGAATTTGCAATAATGGCGAATTTCAGTCTACACTTTCTAGTTACTTGCAATTGTGCATCATCACACACCCATCCTAATGGATATGGTTTATGACGTGGAATGGTTTTCAAATTTAAACTTTTGACAATGTTTTCATAAATGAGATTGGCTTGAGAGCCACTATCAAAAGGAGTATCAATTTTTCTATGTTTTGAGATTACCCTTATGTGAAAAAGTTTTATCCTCTGCTTTTCATTTGGAGTTTAATTGTGTAAATTTGAAGTACTACTGCTAGAAATGGATTCTTTTCCTTTCATACCCATGGCCGTAATTTTAGTTTCATCACCCAAATCATATCCAAAATCATGTTGAGTGGTTGCAACTATCTTTTGTTTTCCCTTGTTGTTGATTTTCTTTGGTTTGATTTCGGGATGAAGCTTCCAACAATGAGCTTCATTGTGACCATCCTTGGAACAATGCTTGCATGTTATTTTCTCTCCTTCCTTCTTAATGGATGAATTTTTGTTTCCTTTCCCTTTGAAACCCTTTTCCTTTCCTCTACCCTTAGATGGTTTTTTACTACCCTCTTCTGGAGTATTTTTCCCTCTTGCCTCAAGTTCAGTGGCTTGCACACACACCTCATCTAGATTATTGGGATTAAACATAAGGATAGTATGCATAAGGTAACTATCCAAACCCCATAGATACTTCAACAACATGTCTTGTGATTGCAAATCTACACCTCAATAGACACCTTCTTCTAAATTATTGGTGTAATCTTGCACATTTTGACCGTTAAGTTGTCTAAAGTTCTTCCAATTCATGATGGCTTTCTGCATATATGCTAGAGGGTAAAACTGTCTTTTAATTGCAGCAATGAAATCAGACCAAGAAATTGAGATCTTACCATGTTTTTCATCTGTTCTTATGTCTTGGCTTCCCACCATACTAGTGTTGCACCCTCGAACATCAAGGAAGTTAGTTGAATCTTTATGTCATCATCTTGAAGGTTTTTAATTCCACAATAGACCTCCAACTAACAAACCCAATTGTCAAGCCTTTCTACATTCACTTCACCATTATACATGGGCAGTTCAAATTTAACATCAAGTTTTAACAAGGATGTTTTTCCAGTTCTTTTTGAGGTATGTTGATGAGTACGAGTAAGGGTTGTATTAGTGAAGAGGGTGAAGATGCCTGTGAAGATGAAGAGGATGGTGGAGAGGGTGGAGGTTTACCTCCATTTCCATTATCTCCTCTTCTTAAAGAACCTTATCCTTTTGGAGACTTGGAGTTTTCACCCTATAGTCTAGTATTCCTCTCTTCATAGAGGACTTTCACCATCTTTGTCATGTCAAAGAAAGCCTTCTTAAAGACCTTCTCATCCTCTGACATATTTGTAGGCTCTCCTTCATGTGACATGCTCACTAAAGTCTCAACTACAACTTGAGGAAGAACTGGTGGTGGAGATTGTGGCAACCTTTCATTCCTTCTCCTTGACCCAACTTCAGGACTTTCAAACAACTTCCCTTCTCCTCTCTTGAGCTTCAACCTTGTAAGCATGACATTCACTTGCAAATAGTTAAATCCTTCTTGCACAAAGCAACCCAAGAGCTCTAATATCAAACTTGATCTAAATGGGAAAATTATTTTTGATTTACTAAAGTCCTTTTCAGAATATGTTAAAAGTGCTTAAGGATTCATGAGGTTAATTGCAAGTTTAAACATGAGTTTTTTTAGTGTTTTTATGTAAATTTCATGTACAAATTAACATAAAAAAATGACTGAACAACAGCATATAACAGACATGAACATCAGCAAAACAGTATCACAACAACACATGATGGAGTTCACCCCTTCTAGGCTACGTCTACTTGGTCCATCTTCCAATGGCTTGGCCCTCTTTATTATGCTCAAAATTGTGAATACATCAGTTTACAATGCTTAGATAGCTTTGAAACCTGTTCCAGTGGCTCTAGAATGGCCAAAAATGCTTGTTTAACCTCTTCATGCTCCTAATTTGGTCAAAAAGTGAAGAAGTTATGGCTTCCCAAGTATTTCTGGTAATTGCACCACAATTACCCCAAAACCTAGCACCATCCTACAATTTCACCAGAATTTCTGCTAACCGGGCTATTGAAAGATCATTTAAATGTCCTCTAATGCCTAAAATCAGCAAATTATGGGCCACATGGGGGCCATGTGCCCAGGGCTAAGGCCAACAGCTCGCACCTATATTTCGGGCCCCACCTCCGCTCCACTTGTGGACATATGGGTGGCACGTCCAAGGGATGACCCTTTCCCTGAAGTGCGCAACATATCAACGTTAAATACATGTCGCACCCATAGTTTATTAAGAACTATTATGTGTGCCGCATTGGTAGGAGGCTTTGGACTTGTTCTTGGAGGTCATGGGTTTGACCCCTTCCACTGTTGCCCGGAACTTCACCAAAATTTTGGTCGCCCTCAGGCTACCACATGGTAGCCCCTGGCTGGGCAACATGGAAGTCCATGGTTGGCCACCTTCCAACCAATAGAATTCATACAAAAGCACCCAATAACATCGTGCCACTTGGAACCACATGATTCACAGAAGGCTCGTTGAACAGTCAATCTGGTAACCTTCGCATACACAGTCAGCGCCACGTCAGCAATACGGACTGTTGACTAGGATGTCACATTTTGAAAAAAAATACCTATTTGGGAAAATGAACAAAACATGATTCAGGGAGCATATGGTGTTCATTTCTCGAATAATGAGGTGTGTCAAATTTAGGATGACAAGCACTACGCAATCATTCAAGTTCCACACCGATCCGACAACTTTGAATTTTGAGCTTTCTTTTAGTGCCTGATCAGTAATGTGCTTTGTTGCTTGGGAAGAGGTCCTATGTTCGACCTTAGTGTGGTCCCCTTAGTCCTTAACAAAATTTTACTATGATGTGAGGAGGCCACGTGGCAGCTAGCCATTGGCCCACGTGGCTCTCCACCATTGGCCCAACATTCAACCAATCACAAACCACTAAAAATTGATCAACCAGAATGAGACACTTGATGATAAATGATTTGGCCAAAATACACAATCAGCTTGTTTAGTCACCTACCTAGTCAGTGTATGAACTACTGACTATGTGTACCTATAACCTAACTGTAAAAAATTTCTTGTTTAGAAAAACGATCAAAACATGATATTGGGAGCATACGATATCGGTTTTGAGTGATTGAAATTGTGTTGGATTTAGGTCATCAATTTTTATGCATTGGTACATGTTTCTAGCTTTGTCACACACTTTGAATTTTGAGCACTAAACTGATCCCTTGGATGACTCCTCCCCACTGGAAGCTTTTGGACCTCTAAAAGACTACTTTAATTCAATAAACAGATGAGGGTACAGTTCCCTCACCCTTCCCTTTTCAATCCATTTGGCTTTGCCTGTTTTGTACCTTTGAACCCCATATGAAGGTGCTTCGTGTTCCTTATTCTTGAATTGTTTCTCTGTCAAAGATAGAATCTTGCTACAATTCTTCAAGATGTTTAGAAGAGAAAACTTTTGTTAAAGAAATATACACATTCTCTCCTATGTGTTCAATCAAAGGAGGCTTACCAATTTTCAAGTTTTTTTCACCTTGCAGTTTTTCTTTGTTGATGCAAAGCTTTGCTTAGTTTCCAACTTGAAAATTGTGTCCAACATGATGCTGATCATGTTCAACCTTTTTTTTGGCTCAACTCTTCACCAAATGTGAACGGCTTCACCATGCACTATTCTTCCTCAAAGCCAAAAAATTAGGACACCCCCAAGAAAATGTATTAGAACTAATGTTCCATTTGTCAAGTAACTCTTGCATCTGCTTCTTGATTCCTGCATTCTCTAACACTAGCATCTTATTCAAACCGATATTCAAAAGTGAATCATCCTGCTGCAAATGAAATTCATTTTGTTTTCCTCTTTTAAGGGGCAACACATTAGATTCCTGAAACATCTTATCACATGTGTTAACAACTTCAATTGATTCATATTTTAATGTTGCATCATATTCTTGGAAGGCTTCAGATTCATCATTATTTTTATGTTTAATCATCAAAAATGAAAAATTTTGATTAGAATTTACAAACCTCTTCGTTTGTCTAACATTCACAAGAGACAAATTCAACTTTTTTCTATGTGTTTTAATAATGTACTCACTATCCCATCTTTAAAAAAGTGATACTTGTTCTCATGGCGATGAAAGATGGCTTTCCCATCATATAAGTATGGGCTTCCCAAAATAATCCCACAAATTTCAAGTGGCACCACATCAAGTTCTACCTCATCAATAAAATTTGCAAAATTTGCATTGATGGCAAATCTATGTATGCATTTTCTATTCACTTTCAACTTGGCATTGCCACATACCCTACCCAAAGGAGAAGGTTTAGAATGAGGAATGCTTTCCAGATTTAGGTTCTTGACAATGTCTTCTCAAATGAGGTTTGCTTTTGAACCACTATCAAACAAAGTATATACCTTGTTGTGTTTTGTGATGACTCTAATATGGAACAACTCTATTATTTCTCTTTCATTTTGAGTTTCATAGGTTTTTTGGGAGAACTAGTACTTTTTATTGAATCTTCACCTTTCAATCCCATCACTATGATTTTTGTTTCATCCCTGGAATCAGATCCCAAATCTTGTTGTGTAGTTGCAACAACATTTTTTTCCTCCTTGTTATTAAGCATTTTGGGTCTCATCTTAGGATGAAGTTTCCAACAGTGGTCCTCATCATGGCCTTCTTTATAAAAATGTTTACATGTGAGTTTTTCTCCCTCTTTCTTGACTGAAGCATTACTTTTATCCTTACCTTTGAACTTCCCTTTTCCTTTTTCTCTAGACTTGAATGACTTCTCACTAGTTTCTTCAGAAACATTTTCCATCTTGCTTCTAAATGAGTTTCCTGTACACAAACTTCATCTAGTTTTGTAGGGTTAAACATGAGAATAGTGTGTCTTAAATAACCATGTAATCCTCCAATGTATTTGAGTAGAGTATCTTGGGAGGAAAAATCTATACCCAAGATTCAAGCCCTTCTCCTAAATTCTTGAGTATAGCTTTGCACATTTTGACCCTTGTTTTGCCTAAAGTTTTTCCAATCCATAATAACTTTTTGCATGTATGCTAATGGATAAAATTGTCTTCTTATTGCAACAACAAAATCATTCCAAGTGGATAAAAACTTACCATGTTTCTTCATGTCCTCTTGATTTTTGGCCTCCCAACAAATAAGTGTTGCACCTTCCAACCTAAGAGAAGCAAGTTGAATTTGGTCTCATCATCCTTGATTTTTTGTATATTGCAATACACTTCAATATGACGAATCCAATTATCTAATTTCTTAGAATTTACCTCTCTCTCGTACATAGGAAATTCAAGCTTAATGTCAAGATTTAACAAAGGAGTTTTACCATGTTCGTTTGGAGAATTTGGAGGCATTTGTGAAAGGGTTGAATAAGTAGAAGAAGATGAGGATGAAGACGAGGATGATGATGGAGGTGAAGGTGGTGGTTTGCCACCATTCCCTCAATTCCATTTTGGAGGCTTGTCTCCTTTCATTCCATCTCCTTTTGGAGGTTTTGAGCTCTCTCCTTACAACCTTAAAGTCCTCTCTTCATAAAGAACCTTTACCATTTCAGACATCTCAAAAAAAAACTTTTATAAAAGTTCTTTAAGGACCTTCTTCATGTGCCATAACGATTGAAGCTTGAGGTGTGCTTGTTCTCCTTGAAACAATTGGAGATCTTGGCTCCACAAGTTCTCCTTCTCCTCTTTTAAGCTTCAACCTTGTAAGCATCATAAAAAAACTTGCAAAAAAAATCAAAACTTCACAATAACCTTGATCTCTTATACCAAAGTGATCTGTAATGCAAACTTGTAGGTGATGGTTAAATTGCAAGTAATTTTAGGCAATGGATCACTTTTAAAAACACATAAAATTATGGTTTTTAAAATTAGTTAACAACATAAAATAGAGAAAATACACCATATTAGAAACACATAACAACAAAAATGATAAAGGAGTTCACCCCTCTCATGGGTTACATCTCCTGGTCCAACTTCTAATGGTGGACCTATTTCATTAAGTGCTTACATTTGTGTTTACATGGATTTACAATGCTCAAAATGTAAATATGATGTCTCTAATGGCTTCAGAACTGTCAAAAACCCCTAGTTGAGCTCTTTTTGCACCTCATTTGGCCAAAAATCGATAAAGTATGCTTCTTCCAAGTTTTTCCAATTTTCCACAGCTAACCATCCTACAATTCACCCCAAACGTGAAACTAGTGGAAAATTTTTGCCTATAATCACGCCCAATAGTGCAAATTATCAAATGATTTAAATTCCCTCTAACCCCCAATTTTTCGAAAATTTCAATCGTATGGGGGCATGTGCCCAAGTGTTGGGGCTAACTACCTGCCCTTGTCAATCAACCCCCAACAGATTTGGCACCTGGATGCATTATGGTGCATTGGAGCACATAGAACATAGAGATGGGCCTAAATCCACGTGCGCACGCCAAACTAGACTATGCGGTCATGTGATTGGCCCTGGGGCTAGTCCCCTCTGCTCGTGCCTAGGGTTTGGTCCCTCCATTTCCTCATGCCATGATTATATGGTGCATTGAGATGTGACTTGGGGTTGGGTCTAAGCCTTGGCCCTTGTTCCCACCCCACAGTTCTGTGGACACAAGGACTAGGGCTGGCGCTTAGCCCTGCCCCAACGTCCAATATGATTTGCGCTATTATTTAAATATAATGTAGGTACATATGTTCTTAAGTCACAATGTTTGGTCAATTGGTAGTGCACCTTCCTACTTGGGCAGAGGTCCTGTGTTTGACCCCATTGTGGTCCCCTCGACCCTTAACATAATTTTACTATGACGTCAACATGCCACATGGAAGCCAACCATTGGCCCACGTGGCTCTCCACCATTGGCTCGACCTTCAACCAAACAAAAACCACTAAAATTTGACAAACGAAAATGAGACACTTTACGATAAGCCTTTGGCCCAAAATACACAATCAACATATCCAATCACCTACCTAATTATCATACGGACTGCTGACTATGCCTACCTGCAACACAACTATAAAAATTTTCATGTTTGGAAAAATTATCATAACACGATATCGGGAGCATATGGTATCAGGTTTTGAGTTATTCAAATTGCAATGGATTTAGGTTATCGAGCTCTACACACTGGTATAAGTTTTGATATCTATCGTACACTTTGAATTTTGGGCACTAAACTGATCCCTTGGATTAGTAATTGTTGAGTTACGAAACTCTAAGGCACCAAAAGATCTAGGCTTCTAAAATTAGATCACTAAGAGTTTCTGGTATGATGTCGGTATTTGAATAAACCACCGAGTTCCCTTAGTTATGACCTCCAAAATCCTGAAGTCTTGATATGCCTTTCTACCAGTCTTATTGATATCAGCCCCCAATATTATGATTCTATCTCTGATATCCATTATTCTGAAAATCGGCTCCCGATATTCATCTCTCCTCTTTCAGATTTCTTCTAGATCTCGGCCTTTGTATTTCGTCACTTCCTCTTGGGTTTCAACCTTTCAACTTCAACACTTCCTCTAGGATCTAGGATTCCAAATTTGAGCACTTCCTTTTGGATTTTGGCTCTGAAATTTTGGTTCTTCTTTTTCAGATCCCTTCTACATCTCATCCTACGAACTTTGGCACCTCCTCTTGGATCTTGACCTCCAATTTTCAACTCTCATTTTTGGCTTTCCATTTAGTCCACCAAGAAGGAACTTATCCTTCTCTGCACCAGGGATGAAAAATAGGACTGTTTGACACAAATATAAGATGGTGTGACAGGTGACAACATATGTCAAGTATCAGCCATTAATTTCAAGCAATGTTAAGTTTAGAAGGAGCTTGTTGAAGTAATATTTTTGAGCATATTGGAAGTTTCATTTGGTTTTGTTAACTTTAGGGGGAAATTGATAAGCGTGTCATCATGGTTGTGTTAATATGGGTCGTCAACTAGCTTGAGGTCAAGGATGAAGGTTATATCTCTGAAGGAAATTTCTCTTTAGTTTCTTAGCTCCAACGAGAAAACTAAGTGTCCATCTAGATAATCCTCTTAGATACCTTTCCAACAATATATGGCACTTGAGCTAACTCCATAGGAGTGAAGAGAAAAGTAAGCTTGAAGTTTGGAAATTTAAGCAAGGTTTCATCTCCTCCTGGTTCTAGTGTGCACAAAACAACAAAATCCCACCCTCCCCCTTCTCGTTAAAATTTATAAAAGTTAGGGGGGTGGGGGGGGGAGGTTGAAGTTCAATTACAACCATTTTATTTGACAATTCATTACATTTTTGTGGCGCGCTTGGAAAACCTATGGGAATATTAGTTACATATGTGTTAAAATATCACACCCCCTTCATTAAACTTTGACTAGGAACGGGGGGGGCTAATACAATTCTCAACCATTGATCTCATTTCAAACATGTGGCATCTACAAATTTAACAAAGAATGATGTGTTGTGGAAGGACCAATGGTGATATCGCATCATGATCCAAAAATCAAAGTGGCGATGGGTGGAATTGATGTAGCAATAATGATGACATTGCACACTATTAGTGTGACACATGGCAGGAAGAATCAACCCTTTTGGGTGGTCAAGTGGCCTATTTTTGGGTGACATCTGGTAATGTGAAAATGTGTTTTATCTCATGTTGAATAAACCTTATATTGTTGATGGCTTCGTAAAATGCTCTGCCTACCATAGAACCTTTGATATTGGAGGACTTAGTTGTATCCCTAGTAATGTCCTGAAGCTTCTTCATGTAGTCTTCCATGGTCATTAATTTATCATTGATTACAAATAGTGAAGGAAGACCTTTCTGGTTCAATGCATCAATCCTTGTGAAAAACCTGTTGGTTGCTACCTCTAGAGTGTGACACTTCTCTGTCAGCTATACAACTAAGTTCTTCTTTGTGAGAACTTTCTTCACCTCCGGGATGGTTTCTGTTCTATCATCCACTCCTAGACCATCTAGCTCATATCTATTTTTAGAATTGAGGAACTTTATGATGATATTGGCTATAGCGAGCATTCCTCTCAGTTGAGAATTTATAGTGGAAATGGTCTTCTTTTCTTTCTCCATGACTTCCTTCTGCTCAAAAATAATTTGGATACATGGCCAGATTTCATCTATCTCTTCAATAATATTATTCTAGATGATTTCATTAAAATGACCCAATGTAGAGCCAATAGAAGACTCAGTTGTTGACTTCTTCCATTCCTCTATCTGATTTTGAGCTCTCTAGGCTTTGCTACATGAAAAATCTCAGATTTCTGGCGATGATCCTCTACAAGTTTCACTTATTCCTACAGCTTTTTGATCTCTTCAGTTTGGAGAGACATGTTTTGTACTGCAATGGCCAATTGATCTGTAGCATCTCCTGCACATGTTATAGCAGATATGGTTGTAGGAATGGTTGTGATAGAAAGTGCTTCCAAATGGACAATGACCTTTTTAGAAGCTTTCTCCTTTTCTCTAATCAATTTCTCCATCTCTATCACCATCTGCTTTAGCTATGTAGTCTGCTCAATGATAAGCTTCATCATATCTGCCTTTTGAGTCTCTGGCTCTTCAATATCCTTGGCTAGAGGGTCTTCTGTAGCTGGCAGTTTTAACTATTTCCTTAATGTCGCTATGTCCAAATTCTTTTTCTTCATAAGTTCCTCTACAACATTGACATTTTAAGGGTCATAACCCAATTTGATTACCAAATCCCCCAGGGTTTTAATCCTGGTGTTTTTGACAAGCACAGAGACCTTCTCCATATTAAGTTGTGATTGGACATTTGCTAAGGTAACCTGTAATTTTGATAAAGTCATAGCAGTGTTAGTGACAGTTGAAAATATCATTTCCCCGGTCTGCTTATGCATCTCCATTTGGTCAATCGAATGTATATCCTTTACATCAAACTCAAAGGTTGTCTTCTTGTAGTCTGATGTTGCCTTGGGATGGGGAACTTGTGCTTGTAGGAATTTGATTTTCATCTTTCCTTTTTTTTAATCAAAGGCCGACAGCAGCCTACTTTGAGCACCAAAAGTCTGCTTCTAGAACTGGTTTTAGGTATAACATATTCAAGGATTCATTCTTGACTTTTATCTCGTTGAAGATGTCCATTATACTCTTCTTTGTTTCCCCTGAAGTAAATGTCTCTGTCTGCATAATTTTTTGTTTCTCTTATGAAGTTGAGGAGGTGGTGGGAGACTATGTTGTCCGATCAGCCACTAATAAGGAAAAAAGTGGCTCATTAGTGGTGATAATGGTCTGTTGCTCTAAATCTTTGGTGAGGCTTAGTCTGGAACTAAGATTGGCATTCTTTCTATACATGATCTTAAACCGTTCACTGAAAATGTCAGTCCCTAAAGGGGACTCTTCCTCACTACTTCTCTTGGTTGTTTTCTCCTGCATGGTAGAACTCTGCACTGTAGATGATGATACATGTTGTTCTTATGCCTCTTGTAGAGTTTCTCAACCCATTCTAGTTGATTCTTTTACTTCTCTATCTCTGGCCTAGATGTTTGAAAGTAAGGAGTAGACTTGGTTTCTACTCTTAATTTAGAAATGATCCCTAATGGATCATATGACCAGGTAAAGCTAAGGCTAAAATGCATTTCCTTCAAGAGCTTATACGCTTCTTCCCCTGCTGCCTTACTGTTGCAAATTAAGGGGCCAATTTGTGATTTGATTTTAAACTGGGACTTCTTCTTGGTAGCAACACAGTGGATTTCATCCATATTGATCATCTGTCTTATGTACTCCAGATCAAAAATCCTCATTGGGAGGAATGTGGGCAGCTTGTAAGGTGGGAGTTCACATCCAAATATTATTAATTTTGTATAGTTCTCATAGAGGTACCAATCCCTTGTCTGAACTTGATCTGGCAGTTGCAACACCTTTCTTATTTCCTCACCGATCCTTGGTTCTATTCTGCTGCTTAGGAGACCTATTGCTGGATTTGTAAATTGTTTGTAAGTGTACTCCTTCTGCTCATTCACGACTAGAGTGTAGGAATTTACAGGGTAAGTTCCTCAGACAGAACACCAAAAGGACACCGCTCACAAACAGATCACAGATCAATACACCAGTATTTTGACGTGGTTAAAACCCTCAGAGAGGGAAATAGTCCACGGCCTGCGCCAACATGGCTACTACAGGCAATTTATTAATAAAAGAATGAAAATTTACATAAGCTTCTCTCATGCACGGTTAACCTGAAAATGACCCTCCATGCGCTTTAAATAGAATTCATGGACCAATTGGGTGTCAAGCCACGGATCAAGTGTCGGTAATACCGAGGAGAGAATGAACCCTCGGATCACTACATATCGTGACCGTCAGATTGTAAGTTACAAAATGTACAACGATAAAGAAACACACTTTACCTAACTCTATACCTAACTCTATAATAGACCAAGTTGAACTTAACTATTCCTATGTGTCGGAATATCCTAACATAGAGTAGTCCAAAAGAAGACTGACTGTTAACTTCCTTTTTCATCTAGATTTTGTAAGGAAAGGTTGATGTTGTCCCCCTGAAAGTATAAGAAAATGTAAACTAACATAGAGGTATTATTGAATACCTCCTCAGTTGGAAATTTGATAAGTTGTTGATGAATTGACTCTGCAAGAAATTGGCTAAAGTTAAACACAATGGAGGGCTTAGAATCAGCAGAGAAAATGGAAAGAAATCCTATGATGGCCTTATCTACCCACTAATCAGAGTAGTAGCTACGGAGGTAGGAAACAACAGTGACAATTTGTGTGGCTCTGTAAGGGAAAATAGAGTGATAGGGAGGATTTTTCTTTGGCAGTGAAGCATATTCTGTCAAGAAAAGTTCCATCGTTTTGGCCCTCCTGGCAAAGTCCAATTTCTGTTATATTTTAATCAATGCTTCATAGGAAAATGGGATAGCATTCTCTACTGTGGGGGCCTACATCATATATTCTATGGCTTGAGGAGTAATGGTAAACAGAATTTCTCCAGTGGGGGTAACAATGGCCCTTTATCTTGGAAAATGTGATGCATGACACTTTCTAATAAAATATGGGGTGCTATGGGTGCAAGGAAAAATGTGTTGGGGTAAATTAGATTCCCACAGTTGGATATCATCTGACTTGTCTATATACTTATCCTCGAGCCAAAAATTAATCTCAAACAAGTCGAATTCACAGAGTGTCTCATGGATTTTACAATCTCTGTCAGCAAAAGGAACATGGTGAAGATCTATTGGAGGATAGATCAGAGGATTGATAGGTTCCTATGGTCCTTTGTCCTTTGGAGGCATCTTGGCTAAGAACAAGAATGAAATTTGGACTAGGAATTTGAATATACAGATAGGAACCAAGTTTTGGGTGCAAAAGGAGAGGTAACATGCTGGAAATGATCAAGAAGAGAGTTTCTCTAGCGGTTGAAAATGTCGGGATTGAATCCAACAAACCTATAAAAAATCAATTAATAGTGATAAAGCATGAACTCAGTAACCTGTTAACATGTGAAAGGAAGGTTTATATAACAATGTGATTTTTTGGTTAAAGGAGGAGCGGGTTCGTTGGATTAACAACTAAACAATTAATTGTTTAATGACTTAATTCTGGAGGGAATGAATGTGATTTGATGGAATTAACAGATGTATTATGTGGTGGAAGGTAAGTGGCAGGAGTGCAATGGATAGGAGAGTGGTATTGGGAGCGATGGAACCAACGTTTCGGAAGGGGGGAGAGTTGTTAGTGGTTTTTCCCGAGGGGGGTTTGAAATGCTATGGAGCTGACACGTAGGGGTGGGCATGGTTTCGTATACTGCCCATTTCGGATGCACCCCCCCGGACGGTAAAGCTCAGATCGTGAGGGAAGATTGAAATCGTATGCGAGCCATCAGATCTTGGGAGATGAACAGAGATGAAGCGAGAGGTAGCAGAGGGTTAACTCATGACGTGACGGGTTATTTGGTGGGGTCGGATATTAATTTAATGAATGATATGGAATATGTGTAATGTATGTGGGGTGTCAAAAATTAGGGATAAGGATTAATACCGAAATTTCTTAATATATAGAGTAAACCTTTACTCCTCTATATTTTTGTTCTGCACGTAAGAATAATATTTGATAATTTACTTGTGGCACATTTAGACTAGCAGCCTGTGCATTTATAAAAACATGAAATAAAACCTTTATTTTGTTTTTGCTTCTCTAACATTTTATTTTCCTTTTGCCTTATTTATTTAGGGCAGCTAACACCTAACATTTTATTGATATCGTTGCCTATAAAACATTAAATTGGCCTAACGTTCTAATTTTCCTTTCTTTTGCATCCATATCCTAACTTAACATTTTAAAATTATTTTGACTAATATACTAACTTATCAAAACCAGATAATGTTACAACATCGGCTCCATCTGGGGATTGCTTCTCCCTGTGGGATGCAGAGAACAAGCACATCCAAGTGCCTTCTCATAGGATATGAAGTCTTTGCTTAAACAAATACTCGCTTGAAAATTTTTCCAAAATTAAATAAACTCTCTGGATATTTACAGATAATGAATGAATGGAAAATCAATACTGAATGTAATGTTTCAAATATCTCCCATTGACTGGAAATGAGGAATACTCTCCTTCCATATTCTATAGGATGAATGTATTGTTTCATTTGACTTCTGCAACGCTGAATGGACCAAACCAAAGGTTGTCAAATTTTTCATGCTTGCCTTTATCTTCTCCCCTTGTATCCCATCTAAGCACTAGGTCACCTATCTTGAACTTTCTTTCCTAGATTTTTTGTCGAACAATAATTTCATCTTGTTTTGGTATTTCCTTAGCTTGTACTGAATTTCATCCCTGTCTTCATTTAACTCAATAATTTGATTAATCCTTCTTGAGAAATCATCTTTTTCTTCATAGGATTCGTGAAGGAATATCATAACAGGTAAAACTAAATGAGTAGGAAAAATTGCTTCCTTGCCATAAACTAACTAGAAAGGAGACTTGCATGTTGATCTCTTAGGAGAAACTTTGTTTGCCCAAATTGCATGGCTTAGATTGTTGTCCCAACTCGTTTATGGTCTTCAAGAGTCTTCTTAATGACCTTAACTAAGCTCTTGTTGGAGGATCCTTCTAGCCCATTACCCTATGGATAGTATGGTGTAGAATGGTGTAAAAGAATTAAATACTTTTGACAGGACTCAATCATTTTAACACTTCTGAAAGTTGTTGCATTATCTATAACAATCTGTTGAGGACATCCAAATCTTGATAGGATGTTTTCTTCAAGAAATTTAATCACAGCAGTATCAATTGCATTTTTAATAGGTACGACTTCTACCCACTTGGTAAAATAGTCTGTAGCAGTTAAAATCCATCTGCGTTGATTGCCTAAATGTGGATGAATTTCCCCTATAAAGTCCAATCCCCATTGTAGAAAAGGAACATGGATGGATACTGGGACCAAAGGAAGTTCTGACAGTTTCTATTTTCCTACAAATAATTGGCATGGTTTGTAACTTCTTACTCTTGCTCCAACTTCTTTGAATAGTGTGGGCCAAGAGAAACCTGCTTTTAAAATTTTGTAGGCTGTTGCTCTCCAGGCATAGTGTCCACCATAAAACCCTACATGGAACTGATCTATAATTCCCTCTGTTTCATTTTCATTCAAATAAAGAAGAATTATATTAAGAGGGTCTTTAGAGTATAGCTTAGCATTGATAATGCAATATTTCACTACTTTAAGCTTCATGGATTTGCACTGCTTCAAGTTAAGATCAACTGGACATTGAAAATCTCTAAGAAGCTGCACAATACTAGAGTACCAATCAGAGAGTAGGTATTTCTAATCTATGTGTACAAGAATGGCTTGATCTGAAGAAAGAGGTTTTGTGGATTCTCCCCTTCTTTAAGAGGAGGAGGTTCTCGTGGATTCTCCACAAATATCAAGGAAGGTTCTTGTGGATTCTCCCCTGATAAAATTTTAGAGACTAGATTTATCCCCAATACCTTGCAGTTGGATTCAACCAACAATTTGGTCAAGCCTTAGCCTTTACTAGCTTTGTGGTTTTAATTTCAAGGTCAAATTCAAGGATTTTAGCAATCCACCTCCCTCTTCTTCCATCAGTATCAGGCTGGGTCAAAACAATTTTAACAGCATGATTAGGGATGTAAGCTGTAATGTGTGAATGTAGGACATAGGTTCTAAAGGCTTTGAGGGCTTGAATTAAGGCATAAGCTTGCTTTTCAATAATATCATACCTAAGTTAAGTATCCCTCATAACTTTGGAAAATAAGGCTATAGGCTAGTCAACACCATTTGTGTTCTTCTGCAAAAGTATAGTAGCTAACGTTGTCTCGGATGCAAAAGAAAATATGCTAAAAGGTGAAGCATAATCTAGTCTAGCTAATGTAGGGGCTTCATATATAGCCTTTTTGATCTAATCAAAAGCATATCTAGCAGGAACTGTCCATTTCACTTCATTGTTTTTCTTCAACATATATGTTATATCTTTAACTATCTCAGCATAATTTGGGATGAACCTCCTAAGAAAATTGATCTTTCCAAAGAAGGTTTGTATCTCTTTCTTATTCCTTGGTAGAGATAGGGTATGAATAGCTAGAACTCTTTTTGGGTAAATTATAACTCCCTCCTTAGAGATTATATGCCCTAGCAATTTCCCCTCCTTTACAGCACATAAGGATTTCTTCGGATTGATGGATATTCCGAATTTCATGCACCTGTCAAAAATCTTGCTCAAGTGTTTTAAATGATTTTCATCAGAATCAGAGAAAATAGTTAAATCATCTAAATAAATGACAATAAACTTAGACGTTTTACCTACAAATTCTAGATCCATGGCTCTCTAGAAAGTGGCTCCAGCAATGGCTAACCCAAATGGCATTCTGGCATACATAAATGTACACCAAGGTGTGGTGAAAGCAGTTTTGTCTTGGTCGACTTGACTTACCATGATCTAGTTGTAACCAGAAAATCCATCTAGCATAGAAATCATGTTTGCACCTGAAACTTTTTGAATTAGATGATCCATTTTGGGCAATGGATAATTATCCTTTAAATATTATTTATTCAGATTTCGGAAGTCTACACATAGCCTAATCTCACCATTTTTCTTTCTTGTAGGAACTAGGTTGGCTACCCAATTAGAATACCTTAAAGGCACAATGATATGACCATCAAGCAACTTTTTGAGTTATTTATCAATGGTTGGAAGTAGTATGGGGTTGATTCTTAGTTTTTTATGAACGGGTTTTGCTTCTGGTTTCAAAGGAATATTATGCTCAATCAAAGATGCATCATAAGTTTTTAACTCATTATAAGACCAGGAAAAAAGTCTTTGTAATTTTTAAGAAGATTCAAGTATTTGATTTTTATATCTGAAGGTAAGGTTGATGACAATTTAATATTTCTCACATCATCCAAAGTCCCAATATTGCATTCTTCGATTTATTCTTTAGGTGGGTTAAACATGGAATTTTTAGAGACATCATTATTATCAAATAGTTTTTCCAATGGAACCAATACTTTAGGAATAAAATTATTAGATAATTGGATGATATCATGATCAAGAATTTTAGGACTGAATGAAGTTTCTAGATTTTGTTGACTTAATTCTTGAATATAGTTTTGATCTTCTTCAATTTACATATTTTACATTTCATCAATGACTTGAAGAAAAGATTTTAATTGTTCATCATCTTCAAAAATCTGCCAGTGTTTAAGGTTATCAGGAATTGATGGTCTATACTTGAATTGAATTTGGTATTCTAAGGATACTGGCTAAGGGATTTTGAAATAGCTTGCTGATACAGCTAGTGAGTCAGCATGCATATTTTCATCTCTGGGAATAGCAGTTATGTTAAATCCTTGAAAGAAATTTTCAATTGTGTCCCAAGATTCATTTATATAGGAACTAAGCCTTGGGTGTTTCGTTTCGGAAAGATTTCTAAAGTGGTTCACTATAAGCTCAGTATCAGAAAATACACTCAAGTTTTGAACCTTTAAACTTCTAGCTAGCTCAAGACCAAGAAGAAAAGCCTCATGCTCAGCCACATTGTTGATGACCATCAAATTAAAGTTTCCAGGTATCTGATTCTACAACTTTAGGCTTGGAAACTATATTTTCAATGGCAAGTTGAGTGTTTGATGACTTTGTTGAAGATAACTGAAAGCAACCAAAATCCTGATCTACTGCATAAATAGGGTGGTTTTTTGCTTGATTGGACCTACAAACAGTATGAAAGAATCTGACTTCCCTATATAACCTTAAATGCTCACCTCCGTAGACTAGGATAGTAGAAAAAGACATGTCCATCTGAAGTAATCCTCCAAGTTTAGCACAGCAAGATCTAGATAGAAGCATGCCAAACTTGGTAGGAATATTAGTGACAACTATGTCTAAAACTATACTCTTCAGAGCTATTTGAGCTAAGATCACAACTAGGTCTTTGATCAATCCTATGCATGGTACATTCTTTGAATCAAAGGTGTAAAGGTCATGATAAGAACGGGTAACTTGTAACTGAAGTTGATCCATAATTACATTTGGCATAAGGTTATGAGAATCTCCAGAATCTAGCATGCAGTTATACAAAAGAAAGTCATGAACTTTTAAAGTTACATAAAACGATGGAACAATTTCATTGATCATATCAGAACTAGGGCCAACTACAACCGAGGGCTTTTCATCCTGCAAACTAATAACACATCCCTTAGCATCTAAACTAGAAGACTATATCCATTTAGACACTTGATTTTTGTAACCAGTATTTCTAGAAAGTTCAGCTAAAAGTATAGGAATCTTGACTCTTTCCAATTCCTTTTCAATATTAGAAATTGTCAAAATAGTCTTGTCAAATGAAGAGGTTTCAGTGGATGACTGTGTAGTCTGAGGTGTTGTAGTTTGTGTTTGGATTGTTTTCATTGCAGGTTCAATTATGGTGGTAGATTTTGGAGGTCTACCAGGACTTGATCTAGGCCTCAGATCATACCTTTTATTCAATTCAACAATAAAAAGTTATAAAGAATGCTAAGTATTTTGAAAGTTGAGCATCTCCTAGTTCTTGTTCAAAAGACTGAGGTGAAGGAACTATTTCCATTTGTACTGATGAAGAATCAACATTATTGATATCTTCAATGATTAAAGGGCTTGTATCCTGTACCTGTTGATCATCAATCAACAAAAGTGGTTGAATGCTTTGATCAGAACCTAGTCTCCGAAGAATCTGCATTTGAGGAGTTCTTCGAAATTAAGTTTGAGTTTGAGGTCTGACAGCAGTTTGCTGAACAGTTCTAGGTTGTGTTTATTTTTAGAAATCCTATTAGAATGTTTCTGAGAAAAGATGTAAATTCATCAATTTTCTAATCTTCAATTTTAGATTTGGAAGAGGATGAGTCATCAGTATTAGCTTTTAGTTTTCTTTCTTCTTTCTCTGCTTTAGCTTTGAGTTTTCCAGAAGCGGACCTATTGGCTTCTACCTCTATAGAATTTGTTTGCATGTCTTCTAATGTATTGGAAACCCTTTCCCTTAGCATGACCGAAAATTCATCATCAAATTCTTTGGAAAATATGACCTTTGTTGCTACTACTGGTGGTTTACAATCAACAGGCATTTTATGATATAGTTTGTTAAATCTTTTGATCAATTTGGCAACTGGTTCACCAGGGTTTCTCTTCAATTCTTCAAATTCAGTGAGAAAGTAAACATGATCTTTCTTTACCCCCCATTGGTTTTTAAAGATGGTTATGAGTTCATTACAAGTTGTGATAGAGTAAGCTCTAAGTTTCCTAAACTAGATCCTAACATTTCCTTCTAGAGATTGTACAAATAATCTCATATAAACATTTCCCTCTTCTATGTTCATATTGTCAACAAAATCTAAGAAGGTCGATACATGATCTTTTGGTGAAGGACCTGTTTCTTCATTAAATCTGGGCAGATGTTTTAGATAACCATCAGGAAAATTTCTCAAGTTTTCGGGGAGAAATAGAGCAACATACCTTTCTTGCACAATGGGTTGAAAGGCCATTACATCAGGAGGAGTATGAGGTGACTGAGTGGATGATGATGAAGAAGAGGAGGATGATGAAGATGAAGATTTAGGAGATGAAGATGAATCCGTAGGGGTATTAGTATATGGAGGATAGGAAGGAGAAGTTTTTGAGGATCTGAAAGGGGTTTTAATAACCAACTTCTGAAATCCTGGTGGAAAGTCTTCCTTATTATCAAACAAAGGATTCGAATAGACATAAAATTTCTCTTCAATATTATTAGAGGTTGATGGAATAGAATAAGGAGTTGGAGTAATAAAATCTTGAGGCTTGAATTCAAGTCAATGTAAACCCAACTCTTCCTCAAATGTAGGTGATCTGATAGGAATGGTTGGGACTTGATATGAATCAAGTCAATGTATTAAAAACGTTGATTGAAAATTGACTCGTCTAAAATGGAGTTCAGAAACCCTAGGAGGCAGTTCAGCCCAATTAGGATGGGATGATATAGTTGAAAAAGGATCTACAGATGAGATGTCTTCAGGGTGTAAAGCTGAAGAAGAAGAAGGTGTTCTACATCTTCTCCTTGAAGAGGCTCCCCTAATAAGTCTTTATGGGTCTAGTAGAGGGCTAACAATCTCAGAAGCAGAACGTGATCTAGTGTGCTTAATAGGAGCCAGCTTTGACCAGTGGAATCACCAGATGAAAGATTTTGACCTATATCCTTATCCTTTATTCACCTTAAAGGAAAGGGAGAATCGTTGCCCCGGGGAAAATTTAGATTTCAATTCTTCGCTCCATGGAAACGGTGCCAATATGATGTTTTCCTTTGAGATAACCAAAGGTTAATTGGTTATGCCAAAGCATCTATAATGTTTTGTTGATTTTGATGATTTGGATGACCAGTGAACTGTTTATAAACAGGTTCCTTAAACTTGGAAAGACTCTTAATCAAATAAAAGGTTGTTCTTTACATACACATGGTTCTTTTGATTTTAGGTGAATGGATGAGAAGAAGGTGTAGAGGTATAACTAATTTAATATTCAAACTGATTATTTAATCATTTATAACCAGAAATCAAGAAAACAATGTTTCCTTTATCAACATAATATAATTAAACTATTACAGAAATCTAGTGTAATTTAAGTTCAAAGAGGTAATGGCAGAAGTGTCCTCAAACACATAATTTTATTAATCAGAAAAAATAATTACATAATTGATTTGCAAGAGCTTACACCCGAACTGCCAAACACTCTTGCAATGAGCTATTTATAGCTCCATGTCCTAACTACCTCTAATTATGGATCACTTATTAAATAACAAGTGTCCATTTACATTAAATGCTATTCAATCCAACTAGCTAACTAATCTCCTAAAATAGAGCCTAAGATACGACACATTTGGAGAGTCATATCTTGTTACAACAATATACTAATTTCTAATTGTCTCTATTAATTAAT